>WNWK01005530.1:101576-119348 GCA_009830355.1 Cherax destructor | reverse complement strand
CACCCAAGTCATTTTCCTTGTAGAAACATTGTATCATGCTGATATAAACTATTATTATTATTATGTGGAAATATATTTTGAATTTAAATCTGAATTTATCTACATTTATGTAGACAGTAGTGAGGGTTTGGAGCTTGACTGACCTGCATGATAGAGTTGTTGGGCAAGGTTGTTAGCTAGTGCTGGATCGTGGTTATGTTCATCCCTGCTACAGGCACACATGGAAATTAGGAGACGACGGAAATCTCCAGAAGTGTCTCCTCCAAGGTCATTCTCTAATTTCTTATGGTAGCGATGGTAATAGGCATTCTTGATCTCCCTAAATAAAAAAATTGGAGATGAAAATTAATGTTTCGGCAACGAGACGTCACTGAGTAATTTAAGTTAAAAATGTGAGTTGTTCCAGCCATGGTATTGTTATTTTCATTCTTTAAAACTCCATGGGGAAATGGAGAAGAACCCTTCCTTTGTAAGCCATGCGTTTCGTAAGAGGCAACTAAAATGCCTAAGCAAGAGACTAGTAACCCCTTCTCCTGTATAAATTACTAAATATAAAAGGAAGAAAAACTTTACAAAGTTTTTCTTCTTTTTTTTTAAGTTGCCTTGCCTTGGTGGGAGACGGTCAGTATATGTTAAAAAAAAAAATCTACTGAAACCTTAATGAGATGCAAGACTCACATGAGAGATGCATTATCCCTAGTGCAGAGAATTTCCACCAGTGTTCTCTCATTCGTGCCAATCCCTGAGATGGCATTGTTGATTTCCTGGGCAAGGTAGATTGGCAGCGGTGTCATCAGAGCAATGATCCCATCTTCAAACTTGCCGCTAAGTTCGCTCTTCAAATCCTTCACCAAGTCCTGTCCGTTCAGTAAACAAAGTTAGTGTATGTACTATAAGCCATCAAACTGTTGTCAATCGTGGTAAAATGAAGCCAAACTCAAGACTTGAAAACAAAAATGTACTGATTAATTGTTGCATTTCTTTTTTTTTTTTTTAGCCATTGTTTAAAACAAATTACTGAGACACTCATTTTCTTAAATCAATTTACAATGAGGAGAATCAATATCCTCGATATAACAGACTTACAGAAAATAGCAAACAAAAGCTTCTTTAATAATAGGTACCTTTAATTTTTTTAGAGTCAATGTTTAATAAAGAATATCAGTAAATTGCATGTACTGTATAATTAATATAGCAGAAAACTAAAGTTTGTGTTTTTTATGTTTTTAACATTATTCAGATTTAACTGAAATAATTCCATTAACAGTTTATTAAATTAAGATTTTACTAGTGATGTTGTATATGTAAATTACTAGAACATTGTGTGACTACAACACCGAGACTAAGTTACACTAAAGACCTAGAAACTAGTAACGATGTCACTCTAAGATATAAGTACAGGTGATCCTTGATTTACGATATTTCGACTTTATGATGGTGCAAAAGCAATTAGTACAGTGAAAACTCGGTACTCGAACAGCTCCCTATTCAAGCAAAGCTCAGCACTTGACCAAACAAACACGACCTGCCAGAACTTTGATGTAAACTATTTTGTGTTTGCTCGCATTTTTGGGTGTTTTTTATATTATTTGTGTAAATAAGTCACCATGGGGCCTACGAAGATTAGTGATAACAGCCAACCAAAAAGAAAATTGGTTGGGAAGAATTTGTTTGATACTCAAATGGATCGGCACTCGAACATACTTCTGGAATGAATTAAATTAGAGTACCGAGGTTCCACTGTACTTTGGAGATCAAACTTGAGATAATTGCTCATCATGAAGGTGGCAAGTCTATAACTTGTATTCATTTATTTACTTTTCAATAATGGTACAGTATTTAGTTAGTTACAGTAATTATTTGTTTATTTACTTATTTAGTGACAGTACAGTAGTTATTTACTTATTTAGCGTATTATTCATATTCGACTTGTGATATTTTCAAGTTAAGATAAGATAAGATTTCTTCGGATTTTTAACCCCAGAGGGTTAGCCACCCAGGATAACCCAAGAAAGTTAGTGCGTCATCGAGGACTGTCTGTCTTATTTCCATTGGGGCCCTTAATCTTGTCCCCCAGGATGCGACCCACACCAGTCGACTAACACCCAGGTACCTATTTGCTGCTAGGTGAACATGACAACAGGTGTAAGGAAACACGTTGAAATGTTTCCACCCGCCAGGAATTGAACCTGGGCCCTCCGTGTGAAGCAAGAGCTCTAGCCACCATTGTAAGTCAAGGACCACCTGTATGTTGTGTAATAATGACATCTATGTGTACTATAAATACCTGTGCTATTTGTATTTATAAAAGTAATTGGTAAGTGTACACATGCATGTGTGTGTACATATACACAGACTTATTAATTCAATTACTTACAATTCTTTTAGTTCAGCTTTCAATTATATAAAAAAAATTCACATTATAAATTTAATTAATAGTGCAAGATTTTAAAATCATATCTTATATCTAACATGCATAAAATAATTTATTTTTTTAAATAGAAACCTTAACAAGAGAGATACAATATGGAATGTGGAGTACAAGCTCTTTTTTAAAGCTCCTCAATACTGTGTGATTTTTTGTGGATGTGACAGAAAAAGTTCATCCCAAATTGAACAGCATGTGGAAAGGTCTTCACAATATGTGCTATTCAATTTTGGATGAACTTTTTCAATCACATCCACCAAAAATCGCTTAGGTCTCAATTAGTACGAATAATGAATCTAGTATAAATTTTTCACATTTGTATACCAATTCACACTATACAAAATATATCAGTTTTACACACCTTTTTTTTTTTTTGGGGGGAGGGGGAACTACCATTAATTAATTTCACACTAAATCGAAATTCAAACTTACTGAACTTCCACTAATTGAGGCCTAACTGTACATAAGACCCTTCAAGTGATGCGAATTTAGGAGTCAATACTGTGCCTAGAAGCAAGCATGGACTCTTTATATAATATAAATTAATTCCAAAGAATTTCAACTTAAAATCCCAGGGCGATAGCATGGTTAGTTGCGCAACCAAAGACAACTGCAGAATTCTTTTCATTTTTTCTGATGTGCATAATTGTGAGCTTTTCTGAAGAGGAAAGTATTTTGAAAAAATAAAATGGCATTTGATTACAATAGTTACAAATTTGCATATGCACTATCTGTAAAGCTCATGATGACAGTATACAGTGGACCCCCAGTTTACGTACTGCTCCAAACTCGAACAATTATGTAAGTGTATTTTTGTAAGTGCTTTTTATAAGTGTATTTTTGTAAGTGCTTTTTGTAAGTGTATTTTTGTAAGTGCTTTTTGTAAGTGTATTTTTGGGGGTCTAAAAGGACTAATCTAATTTACATTATTCCTTTTTTTTTTTTTTTATTAACACATCGGCCGATTCCCACCAAGGCAGGGTGGCCCGAAAAAGAAAAACTTTCATCATCATTCACTCCATCACTGTCTTGCCAGAGGGGTGCTTTACACTACAGTTATAAAACTGCAACATTAACACTCCTCCTTCAGAGTGCCGGCACTGTACTTCCCATCTCCAGAACTCAAGTCCGGCCTGCCGGTTTCCCTGAATCCCTTCATAAATGTTACTTTGCTCACACTCAAACAGCACGTCAAGTATTAAAAACCATATGCCTCCATTCACTCCTATCAAATACGCTCACACATGCTTGCTGGAAGTCCAAGCCCCTCGCACACAAAACTTCCTTTACCCCCTCCCTCCACCCTTTCCTAGGCCGACCCCTACCCCGCCTTCCCTCCACTACAGATTTATACACTCTCGAAGTCACTCTGTCTCGTTCCATTCTCTCTACATGTCCAAACCACCTCAACAACCCCTCCTCAGCTCTCTGGACAATCGTTTTGGTAATCCCGCACCTCCTCCTAATTTCCAAACTCCGAATTCTCTGCATTATATTCACACCACACATTGACCTCAGACATGACATTTCCACTGCCTCCAGCCTTCTCCTCGTTGCAACATTCATCACCCATGCTTCACACCCATATAAGAGCGTTGGTATAACTATACTCTCATACATTTCCTC
Organism: Cherax destructor; assembly: GCA_009830355.1. Classification (NCBI taxonomy): domain Eukaryota; kingdom Metazoa; phylum Arthropoda; class Malacostraca; order Decapoda; family Parastacidae; genus Cherax; species Cherax destructor. The sequence goes on along the minus strand of WNWK01005530.1, from coordinate 115,294 downwards.
TTTACTTCCATGGACAAGGTTCTTTGTCTCCACAGACTCCGAAGTGCTCCACTCACCCTTTTCCCCTCATCAATTCTATGATTCACCTCATCCTTCATAGACCCATCCGCCGACATGTCCACTCCCAAATATCTGAATACATTCACCTCCTCCATACTCTCTCCCTCCAATCTGATATCCAATCTTTCGTCACCTATTCTTTTTGTTATCCTCATCACCTTACTCTTTCCTATATTTACTTTCAATTTTCTTTTTTTACACACCCTACCAAATTCATCCACCAACCTCTGCAACTTCTCTTCAGAATCTCCCAAAGCACAGTGTCATCAGCAAAAGCAACTGTGACAACTCCCACTTTGTATTTGCTTCTTTATCTTTTAGCCCAACACCTCTTGCCAAGACCCTCGCATGCACTTCTCTTACAACCCCATCTATAAATATATTGAACAACCACGGTGACATCACACATCCTTGTCTAAGGCCCACTTTTACTGGGAAATAGTCCCCTTCCCTCCTACACACTCTAACCTGAGCCTCACTATCCTCATAAAAACTCTTTACTGCTTTCAGTAACCTTCCTCCTATTCCATACACCTGCAACATCTGCCACATTGCCCCCTATCTACCCTATCATACGCCTTTTCCAAATCCATAAATGCCACAAAAACATCTTTACCCTTATCCAAATACTGTTCACCTATATGTTTCACTGTAAACACTTGGTCTACACACCCCTACCTTTCCTAAAGCCCCCTTGTTCATCTGCTATCCTACTTTCTGTCTTACTCTTAATTCTTTCAATAATAACTCTACCATACACTTTACCAGGTACACTCAACAGACTTATTCCCCTATAATTTTTGCACTCTCTTTTGTCCCCTTTGCCTTTATACAAAGGAACAATACACGCTCTCTGCCAATCCCTAGGTACCTTACCCTCTTCCATACATTTATTAAATAATAGCACCAACCACTCCAAAACTATATCCCCACCTGCTTTTAACATTTCTATCTTTATCCCATCAATCCCAGCTGCCTTACCCCTTTCATTCTACCCACTGCCTCACGAACTTCCCTACACTCACAACTGGCTCTTCCACACTCCTACAAGATGTTATTCCTCCTTGCCCTACACACGAAATCACAGCTTCCCTGTCTTCATCAACATTTAACAACTCCTCAAAATATTCTCTCCATCTTCCCGATACCTCTAACTCTCCATTTAATAACTCTCCTCTCCTATTTTTAACTGTCAAATCCATTTGTTCTCTAGGCTTCCTCAACTTATTAATCTCATTCCAAAACTTTTTCTTATTTTCAACAAAATTTGCTGATAACATCTCACCCACTCTCTCATCTGCTCTCTTTTTACATTGCTTCACCACTCTTTAACCTCTCTTTTCTCTCCATATACTCTTCCCTCCTTGCATCACTTCTACTTTGTAAAAACCTCTCATATGCTAACTTTTCTCCCTTACTACTCTCTTTACATCATCATTCCACCAATCGCTCCTCTTCCCTCCCGCACCCACTCGCCTGTAACCACAAACTTCTGCTGAACACTCTAACACTACATTTTTAAATCTATCCCATACATTTTCAACCCCATTGCCTACACTCTCACTAGCCCATCTATCCTCCAATAGTTGTTTATATCTTACCCTAACTGCCTCCTCTTTTAGTTTATAAACCTTCACCTCTCTTACTTACTGATTCTATTTTCCTTGTATCCCATCTACCTTTTACTCCCACTGTAGCTATAACTAAAAAGTGATCTGATATATCTGTGGCCCCTCTATAAACATGTACATCCTGAAGTCTACTCAACAGTCTTTTATCTACCAATACATAGTCCAACAAACTACTATCATTATGCCCTACATCATATCTTGTATACTTATTTATCCTCTTTTTCTTAAAATATGTATTACCTATAACTAAACCCCTTTCTATACAAAGTTCAATCAAAGGGCTCCCATTATCATTTACACCTGGCACCCCAAACTTACCTACTACACCCTCTCTGCATGTTTCTCCCACTTTAGCATTTAGGTCCCCTACCACAATTACTCTCTCATTTGGTTCAAAAGATCCTATACATTCGCTAACATCTCCCAAAATCTCTCTCCTCCCTCTACACTCCTCTCTTCTCCAGGTGCATACACGCTATTATGACCCACTTTTCGCATCCGACCCTTATTTTAATCCACATAATCCTTGAATTTACACATTCATATTCCCTCTTTCCTTCCATAACTGATCCTTCAACATTATTGCTACCCCTTCCTTAGCTCTAACTCTCTCAGATACTCCTGACTTAATCCCATTTATTTCTCCCCACTGAAACTCGCCTACCCCCTTCAGCTTTGTTTCGCTTAGGGCCAGGACATCCAACTTCTTTTCATTCATAACATTGGCAATCATCTCTTTCTTATCATCCGCACTACATCCACGCACATTCAGACAACCCAGTTTTATAAAGTTTTTCTTCTTCTTGTTTTTAGTAGATTTGTACAGGAGAAGGGGTTACTAGCCCATTGCTCCCGGCATCTTAGTCGCCTCATACGACACGCATTGCTTACGGAGGAAAGATTCTTTTCCACTTCCCCATGGACAATAGAGAAAATAAAAAGAACAAGAGCTATTAAGAAAAAGAAGAAAAACCTAGATGTGTGTATGTATATATATGCATGTGTATGCCAGTGTAGTGTGACCTAAAGTGTAAGTAGAAGTAGCTAGATATACCTGTTATCCAGCGTGTTTATGAGACAGAAAAAAGACACCAGCAATCCTACCATCATGTAAAACAGTTTCAGGTTTCTGTTTCAGTCACCTGGCAGGACGGTAGTACCTCCCTGGGTGGTTGCTGTCTACCAACCTACTACCTTATGTTCCTTATGGGAACAAATTCGTTTGGTAACGGCACTTGAACAGCATTCTGGAACGAATTAATTACGTAAACCGGGGGTCCACTGTATATGTACACGCAAAAAAATACCTACATACCAATAGGATACATATACACCAACAGTACACATGTACACCAAGACAGTATACATGTACAGTATACCAAGACAGACAGTATACATGTATAACCAGACAGCATACATTTACATTGTGACAGTGAACATGTACTCCAAAACAATACATACATAATTAAAGCAAGCTGTTTTTATGAGAATAAAGAATAACTGCCAATTATAAATAGATAATTTTAAAATATGCAGTAAGCTCTCTGATAAACCTATTTTATATATGTAATGCAAATTTTCGTAAATGCAATTGAAAAAGTACCAAAAACTGAATGACACAGACTATTAAGACCTGTACATGAATTATTCAACTTTAAATGTTCAAATTTTAATGTACTTTTTCAAGAGCATTTACAAAAAATTGCACTACTGTATATAAAGGAGCTTTATAAGGCTACACTGAAAAATATATATACAAAATGCATGAAAACAAAGCAGAAGATACAAAGTGTCTTTTGGATGGTGCTTACAATTTGCAAGCAAAAAGTGGCAATGAAATTGGTGAAAGGGATTTTGGGGAATAAAGAAAAAAATATTCAATTGAACATAAATGTAAATAATTGATATATTCAAAGACAGGATAAGGAAAAAATATTAAATGTACATCTTGACAGGAAAATACAACTGAACAAGACACATAAGCACCACTTAGGTATCTTTTCTCCTCATGTGTTTAACATACACATCTGGCTTCTTCAGTTGAATACTACAAACAAAAACAAAACAGGAGACAGTAGAAGTAATTCTGGGGTGATCAGTCCCTCAGCCTTGGTAGGAGATGCCTTCTACTGAGGCCTAATTTTGATGCCTAATTCTTAATTAGTCTTCAAGCATTATAATTAGTTTGCCCAAAATAAATTGCATACTAGTGGCTTTATTTGTGTCTAACAATGTTTATTACATGTAATCTACATTATCTTTGTACTTCTTCTTTCTTCTTTCAACATGACGGCCGTTTCCCACCGGAGCAGGGTGGCCCAAAAGAAAAAACGAAAGTTTCTCCTTTTACATTTAGTAATATATACAGGAGAAGGGGTTACTAGCCCCTTGCACCTGGCATTTTAGTCGCCTCTTACGACACGCATGGATCTTTGTACTGCATAAATAAAAATAGAAATTTGAATTTGAACTGATCACCTCAAATTTACTTCTTCTACTGTCTCTGGTTTTATATTTGACTGTATTCAACTGAAGAAGTTTGCTGTGTAAAGAAGCATTGCATCAATACAGATACAGTGGACCCCCGGTTAACGAACACCCCGGAAATCGTACAATTATGTAAGTATAATATTGTAAGTGCTTGTGGAAGTGTATTTTTGGGGGTCTGAAATAGACTAACCTACGTGACATTATTTCTTAAGGACGTAAATTCGTTCGGTAATGGCACTTGAGCAGGCTTCTGGAATGAATTTTTTTCGTTAACCGGGGGTCCACTGCACTCAAGTTAATATGTAAGATACATGTGCAACAATAACAGCCTGGTTGATCAGACCCTGATCCACCATGAGGGCTGGTCTCATACCCTCTCCAGGTATCTTTATTCCAAAAATGTTTCACCTAAACAGTTCTTCAGTCAAACAGAGGAGGCAGTAGAAACAGTAGATATGTAAAGATGATGTAATCAGTCCATCACCCTTGAAGATGTAGTTCTGAGGTGGTCAGTCCCTCAGCCTGGAGAAGAGTTCTGCTCCATAGTCTGGTACAATGTTCCAGACTATGGAGCAGAACTCTTCTCCAGGCTGAGGGACTGACCACCTTAAAACTACGTCTTCAAGGGTGATGTACTGATTACACCAGACGAGCCTGGCCCAGGTAAAGACGAGCCTGGCCCATGGCCAGGCTCAGAGAGAAGAGAAACTCTCGAAACTCTTCAAAGATATATCAAAGGTATACACCGTCTTTACAGCTCAACTGCTTGCTGGCTTCTCTGTATTCAACTGAAGAAGGCTACCGTCAAGGCAAAACGTTATGGATTATCCCAGGTAATTTACACATACAGTGGACCCCCGGTGTTCGTCCTGCTCCAAACTCGCCCTTTTATGTAAGTGTATTTTTTTAAATGCTTTTGTAAGTGTATTTTTGGGGGTCTAAAAGGACTAGTCTACTTTACATTATTCCTTATGAGAATAAATTCGTTTGGTAATGGCACTTGAACAGCATCCTGGAACGAAAAAATCACGAAAACCAGGGGTCCACTGTACTGTACATATGTTACTATGTATGATAATTTGTGTAACTGTATTTATGTGTACGTGTACTAACACATGCATTTTACTTATCAACTTGTCAATACAGTGGACCCCCGCCTAACGAACACCCCGGAAATCGTACAATGATGTAAGTATATTATTGTAAGTGCTTGTGGAAGTGTATTTTTGGGGGTCTGAAATAGACTAACCTACGTGACATTATTTCTTAAGGAAGTAAATTCGTTTGGTAATGGCACTTGAGCAGGCTTCTTTAATGAATTTTGTTCGTTAGGCGGGGGTCCACTGTATTGCATAAAATTGTCATATTCAGATACTCAAGTGTTGCATATGTGTCTTATTCATCATTCTGTTTGCATTGTATATCATCAATAATATGATAATATTCAAAACTCACTTCCAGTTGATGAATTAGACATTTGTATCAAATAAATGTCACTAAATTTTGTAAGAATTATGTACATTTTGGAAATAAGATTTGTTTGTGAGATACCACATTGAAAATCAAATTTTGACAAAAACTATTACAGTCTAACATTTTTCAGCTACACTAGTTTTTTTTTTATATTACAAAAAAAATTTGTATAACTAGTTTTGCCAAGACTCAGTTTGTGTTATGTACATTATATCACTGAGCTGAATGAGTGATTTTACTGATGAAAATAGTTGAGGATGTAAGTGGCTCAATCTGTGAGTTCAAGAATTGCACGATTACAATTATCAATTTATCGTATAACAAAAAAAAAATGTATTTAAGGCTGCTTCCTTAAATGAGCAAGAACACCTGACATTGATATACAGTGGACCCCCGGCTAACGAAAGGTTTAGTTAACGAAACAATTGGTTACCGAAAGCTTTTTTCGCTATCGGATAGCGAAAAAAGCTTGGATAGCAAAACGTATTAGACCTGTCCGCCTGCTCCGCGCCTGGCCTGTGCCTGCGCAAGACACCAGTGTAGCGTTGTTTACCATTGAGAAAACATTACCCAGCGCGCTCTTTCAAACATTCACAATACATTTGGTGTCTTTTTTGGTGGTTTAGTGATTGTCACTGTGAAATAAGTCACCATGGGTCCAAAGAAGCTTCCTAGTGGCACCCCTGTGGTAAAGAGAGTGAGGGACATCATCGAACTGAAGAAGGAGATTGCTGAAAAATATGAGAGTGGCGTACGTTTGAGTGATCTTGCCAAGATGTACAAGAAAAGTGCATCTACTATCGGCACTATCCTGGCAAAGAGAAATGAGATCAAGGAAGCTAATGTTGTAAAAGGGGTTGATTTGTTAACGAAATAAAGATCGAAAACAGTGGATGAGGTTGAGAAGTTACTGATGGTGTGGATCAATGAAAAACAGATAGCGGGTGATAGTATTTCCATGGCGATAATTTGTGAAAAGGCAAGGAAGTTGCATGCAGATCTTGTCAAGACAATGCCTGCAACCAGTGGTGACGCGAGTGATTTTAAAGCCAGCAATGGCTGGTTTGACAGGTTTAAGAAATGTAGTGGCATACACAGTGTTGTGAGGCATGGTGAGGCAGCCAGCTCAGACAAACATGCAGCTGAAAAATTTGTGCAGGAATTCCAGGGGTTCATAGACACTGAAAATTTTGAACTCCAACAAGTGTTTAATTGTGATGAAACAGGCCTGTTTTGGAAGAAAATGCCCAACAGGACCTTCATTACTCAGGAGGAAAAGGCACAGCCAGGACACAAGCCTATGAAAGATAGGCTAACTCTTATGATGTGTGCCAATGCCAATGGTGATTTTAAAGTGAAGCCTTTACTGGTGTATCACTCAGAAAATCCCAGACCCTTCAAGAAACACAGTGTTGACAAGAATAAATTGTGTGTGCATTGGAAGGCTAACACCAAGGCATGGGTCAATACGGAGATTTTCAAGGAATGGTTGACTGGAGTGTTTGGCCCTAGTGTGAAGAAATACCTCCTGGAAAAGAAATTGGGACTCAAGTGCCTCCTGGTACTGGACAATGCTCCTGCTCATCCTCACAACTTGGAAGAGTTGTTGCCTGATGAGTTCAGTTTCATCAGAGTGAAGTTCTTGCCTCCTAACACCACTCCTCTCATCCAGCCCATGGAACAGCAGGTCATTGCAAACTTCAAGAAACTGTACACCAAAGCAGTGTTTCAGAAGTGCTTTAATGTGACCAATGACTCTGAATTGACCCTAAGAGAGTTCTGGAAAGATCACTTCAATATCGTGCATTGCATAGGCCTTATAGGTAAGGCTTGGGAGGAAGTGACTTCCAGGACTTTGAACTCTGCTTGGAGACCACTGTGGCCGGATTGTGTTGAAAAGAGGGATTTTGAAGGATTTGAGGCTGGCCCTGACGACCCTGTGCCTGTTGTGGAACATGTTGTGGAAGATATTGTGGCATTGGGGAACAGCCTGGGGTTGGAGGTGAGTGGTGAGGATGTGGAAGAGTTGGTGGAGGAGCACAGGGTAGAGCTAACAACTGAAGAGCTGCAAGAGCTTCATCTGGAATAGCAACAGACCACAGCTGAGGTTATTGCTTCACAGGAGAGAGAGAAAAGGAGGTGCCTTCTTCAGAGATTAAGGAAATTTGTTCAATGTGGAATAAGGTGCAGACATTTGTTGAAAGACACCACCCTGAGCAAGCTGAAATGAGCCTTCTGTGCAACCACTTCAGTGACAGAGCCATGTCGCACTCTGGACAGTTATTTTTCTAAGAAGAGTTCTAGTGACTCTCAAGCTGGTCCTAGTGGCATTAAAAGACCAAGAAGGGAAGTAACCCCAGAGAGGGACTTGTTACCTGAAGTCCTTTTGGAGGAATATTCCCCTTCCAACCACTAACACCCTGCCCCTGTCATCATCCCTATCTTCCAGATGCCTGCAAGTCTCTTCAATAAAGGTAAGTAAATGTTATTTATATTATATTTTGTGTGAATATTTTTTTGTGGAACGGATTAATTGTATTTACATTATTTCTTATGGGAAATAAGGGTTCGGATTACGAAAGGTTCAGACTGAGAAATAGCTCCTGGAACGGATTAATTTCGTTAACCGGGGGTCCACTGTACTGTAATATTAACCCTTTAACTGTCCAAACGTATATCTACGTTCATATGCGTAGCACTCCAAACGTAGATTTACGTTTTTTTTCACATGAGAAAGAATGTAAAAACGGATGTAGATCTACGTTCGGAGCGCTACACATATGAACGTAGATCTACGTTTAGAGAGTTAAAGGGTTAAAATGATGCTTATCAAAAAGCTTCACCAAGCTAGAATAATAAAGACATCATTCCTAACATGATAGTCTTAACTTTATTCAAAGTAATCTTAGCAGAAAATATTAAATTTTGGATATGTAATACCACCTTCAAAATTTACAAGAACGTGGTACCCTGACTTTCAATCATAATTTTCTAAACTACACTCCTGGTATTCTTTGAAGTCGAACATTTTTCTCTTTTTCCAATTTCCGGGTTAGTGTAAGATGCCAATGACAGTTGCAAGAGACTTAGTGTAAATACATCCAAGCAAGCAACAATATTACACTGACTTATGAAGTGTGTACCTGAGGGAGGAAGGGGAAGAGAAGGAAGGGAGGGAAAGAGGGAAGAGGAAAAGAGGGAGGAGGGAGGGAGGTAGGGAGAGAGGGAGGTAAAGAGAGAGAGAGAGAGAGATGGGGGAGGTGTGATCAGCATTGTATTACTACATTATAACAGCTCATGCTACAAAGGCTCAACAAAGTAAACACGATACAATGATAATACAAAAGAAGGTGGTTTACCATTATGTATACATTGGTGTGCAGTTTTTAGCATTCTTCAACATGGTTTAATATTCATATATCAAAATCAAAAGATTTAGTTTTAATTAATCACTGCTGATATTTTACTTTCCAGAAATATTTATATTTTAACAGATTACTCAATATACAAGTTGTGGAGATGCAAACCTATACATTAGGTTAAAAAGGACCAAATTTAGTAAAAAGATACATTACACAAATTAACTCACACACAGGAGAATTAAACCTAAGATGATGTTGTGGACCGACTTGGACCATTAACTAGTAACTAGTTGATGGTCCAAGTCGGACCAAAATGCCATGATAAGTTTCTTTCTCCTACGTGTGGGTTATCTGTGTATTATTCCAATCACAGTATATTGTGTCTGTTTATTCTTTTTAGTACAAGGAGTCTACCAAACCAATGGTGCAGTGACAACTCTACAGCACTGAAGAACCCAACGATGAGTGTAACTGTGATCTTCGCATGGGTATAAAACTTACGGCACTTGTGTGTACTTTTCAGTCTGCCTTAAGCCACCTTCTACTGTAAGAGATAGATTAAATGCTCCTTATAGTTTTACTTTGATACAGAAGAGGATATTTAATAGATACTGTAAGTGGCAATATCATATCAGTGATATATTTACAGAAATATGCAAGATACTGTATGTAGATTGCATTAATAAATACAGTATCTAACAAAAAATTATATGTGCAGGCTGTTCATAATAAGCCATAAATTATTAGAGTACACACTTAATTTCAACATAATGCCATGTTACAGAATTGTCATGTTACAAAATTATGCCATGATACAAAATTCCATGTAATAATTGTGAAACAGCTATCAATGTGGCACCACTAAGTGTCTAGTTTTGTGCATTTGATCACCAGCCCTGCAGTTGTGTATTATATAGTGGAAGGTAATACAGTACCTGAACACAAGTTATGCATCTCTGGCTAAACCCCTCAGTGGTTACATTGTGTACTAGCCTAGTTGTGTTGGCATGGGTCGTATTAGAGCACAATGTTTACAGGAGAGTTCAGCCATCACTGCTGAATATGATACATGTTTATAACGAGGATGGAAGATACTGTTGAAAATTGAAAGTGAACATAGATAAGAGTAAGGTGATGAGGGTATCAAACGATTTAAATAAAGAAAATTGGATATCACATTGGAGAGGGATTATGGAAGAAGTAAATGTTTTCAGATATTTGGGAGTTGACGTGTCAGCGGATGGGTTTATGAAGGATGAGGTTAACCATAGAATTGATGAAGGAAAAAAGGTGAGTGGTGCGTTGAGGTATCTGTGGAGACAAAAAACGTTATCCATGGAGGCAAAGAAGGGAATGTACGAAAGTATAGTGGTACCAACACTCTTATATGGGTGTGAAGCATAGGTTGCAAATGCTGCAGCGAGGAGGAGGCTGGAGGCAGTGGAGATGTCCTGTCTAAGGGCAATGTGTGGTGTAAATATTATGCAGAAAATTCAGAATGTGGAAATTAAGAGAAGGTGTGGAGTTACTAAAAGTATTTGTCAGAGGGCTGAAGAGGGGTTGTTGAGGTGGTTTGGTCATTTAGAGAGAATGGATCAAAGTAGAATGACTTGGAGAGCGTATAAATCTGTAGGGGAAGGAAGGCGGGGTAGGGGTCGTCCTAGAAAAGGTTGGAGGGAGGGGGTAAAGGAGGTTTTGTGGGCGAGGGGCTTGGACTTCCAGCAAGCATGTGTGAGAGTGTTAGATAGGAGTGAATGGAGACGAATGGTTTTTGGGACATGACGATCTGTTGGAGTGTGAGCAGGGTAACCAGTTAATTGATTTAGTTGGACTTGAGTCCTGGAAATGGGAAGTACAATGCCTGCACTTTAAAGGAGGGGTCTGGGATAGTGACAGCTGGGAGGGACTATTCTCAGCTGTCGTATCTGAGCGCCTCTGCAAAGACAGTTATTATGTATGAGTGTGGTGAAAGTGTTGAATGATGATTAAAGTATTTTCTTTTTAGGGATTTTCTTTCTTTTTGGGTCACCCTGCCTCGGTGGGAGACGGCCAACTTGTTGAAAAAAAAAAAAAAAAAACGAGGATGGAATGGGTTCACTACAAATTTGTTTTATAATTTCAAATCAATAAGGGTTTCTTTTACACTACATCTCAAAGATACAACACAAGAAGTTGACATCCAAAAGGGCTTTTCAAAAAATGTGTGGGTTATTTGTGTAAAATTTGTAATGTTTGTGTAAGATTTTGCTAAGTCTTGTTCTGCCTAGGAATTGAACCGCTACCTTTTTTTATGGCCAAATGCTCTGCCACTGAGCTCCAAGATACATACCTCATAAATATCGATGAATGACTTTCTGACTTCATGAAGATTTTTTTCACAGAATTTATAGACTAAGACCTATTATCTTACATCAGCTCCTTTCAAAGCCCAGCCCTATCGAAGGTATACCACAACTTCCCAGGATGCCATCCACAACACTCAGCTAACACCCAGGTACTGTAATTATTTACCGCTAGATAAACAGGAATAGTATGTGTAAGGAGTCTCCATTTACCTGGGAATGAATCCGAGTCCTGTGGTCACAAATTGAAGATGCTACTACAAACCTACAATCGACATAATACTGTGCTACAGACTGTCACCAGAAAATATATCAAACACAAGAGTACGTGAATAAAACACAATACAGTGGATCCCCGGATTACGTCATTATTTCGTTCCAGAATGCTGTTCAAGTGCCGTTACCGAACGAATTTGTTCCCATAAGGAATAATATAAATTAGATTAGTCCTTTTAGACCCCCAAAAATACACTTACAAAAGCACTTACAAAAATACACTTACATAATTGTTTGAGTTTGGAGCAGTACGAACTCTGGGGGTCCACTGTATATAATTTACAATATCATTTACTGAGCAGATGTTTCATACACCAGGGACAAAACGTCTTCTCAATAAATGCCATACACTTACAGTGGACCCCGAGTATGAACACCCTGGAAATTATGTAAGTATAATATTTTAAGTGCTTGTGGAAGTGTATTTTTGGGGGTCTGAAATAGACTAACCTACGTGACATTATTCCTTAAGGAAGTAAATTCGTTCGGTAATGGCACTTGAGCAGGCTTCTGGAATGAAGTTTTTATGTTACTCGGGGATCCACTGTATATACTGTATTGTGTCCTACTCACATACCTGTCACTATATTTCACTATTGATGTACCAAACACCAGAGAACTGGCTACATTTTCCTGCATACCACACAATAAGTTAGTCTGCCCAACATGCACCACATGCTAGTGGCTTTCTTTTATACAATATTTTATTACAAATACACTACATTTTGTATACTGCAGAAAAGGAATGAAGTTGTATTGTATTACTTGAAACAAAATTTTTTAAATTTCATTACTGTAAATTGTAATAGTGTAATTTTTTATATACCTCATCTCAACTAAAAATTCAATTACTGTAAACCATTAGCTACCTCTGTTGTGTTAAGAAAAATGATGTATAATAAAATTTACTACTCTCAATATCTCTAGTATTAAGTAGTCTGTAAGCATTAGGTTTAGTCTGCCCAAAATGCCCCAGCATGATAGTCTATTTCTTTGTACTTAACAAATCAAAATTGTAATCACACACTGTAAACATTGCAAAGAAATAAAATCTTTATCTTTATTGTAAAAGAGGCAATGTAATACCACTGGAGGGGCAGAGTCCTGAGATAATGGTCATGCCTTCAGAGTTTACCTGGAGTTTACCATCCATAATGTTTATACACAAAGTAAATCAGTCTTGAACTCAGTGATCATGCCTTGTAAATGTCTCTGATATTACAAAATAAAAAAATTGTACTGGCAATATTTATAAAAATGTTTTAACATTTTTACAGGCACATGCATGCTACTTAATAAGGCACTCATGTTACCATGGCATGCAAAAAAAAACACAGGGGGAGTTGAATGATAGCTCTGGGCCTTTTGTGTTGCAATCAACACATCTTCAGGAGCTTGCAATGTTGCAGAAATGTAGGAAGTCCAGGTAGATTCGTTCAAGGGAAGACTCTACCTAGTTAAGTCATTCCTTTGATGAATTTACCGGACTTCCACTCATTTCTGCAACATTCAGCTCCTGAAGTGTTGATTGCAACATGAAAACCCTAGAGCTATCATTCAACTCCCCTAACCGTTTTGCACATTGTATTGCTTGTTCGTGATTATTGCATTACCATGGTATACTAAACTAATGTTTCATATTAAGAAGTATAGTATACAGAGATTTAAAGCAAATATACTGGCTTTCTTTCGTGCCTAGCAATATATTACAGGTTCTCCTTGACTTACGATAGTTCAACTTATGATATTTGACTTTATGATGGCGCAAAAGCAATTACTCTGGAGATGAAACTTAAGATAATTACCAGCATGAAGGCAGCAGGTACGCATTTTTTTTTTTCAGTACAGTGGTCCCTCGGTTTCGTGCATCTCCAAACTCGAACATTTATGTAAGTGTATTTTGTAAGTGATGTTGCAAGTGTATTTTTGGGGGTCTGAAATAGACTAACCTACGTGACATTATTTCTTAAGGAAGTAAATTCGTTCGGTAATGGCACTTGAGCAGCATTCTGGAACAATTTTCGGCAAAAACCGAGGGACCACTGTACTGGTAATTAATTAGATACAGTAATTATTTGTATATT
>WNWK01005530.1:0-101476 GCA_009830355.1 Cherax destructor | reverse complement strand
ACCTGGCACCCCAAACTTACCTACTACACCCTCTCTGCATGTTTCCCCCCACTTTAGCATTTAGGTCCCCTACCACAATTACTCTCCATTTGGTTCAAAAGATCCTATACATTCAACATCTCCCAAAATCTCTCTCTCTCCTCTACACTCCTCTCTTCTCCAGGTGCATACACGCTTATTATGACCCACTTTTCGCATCCGACCCTTATTTTAATCCACATAATCCTTGAATTTACACATTCATATTCCCTCTTTTCCTTCCATAACTGATCCGTCAACATTATTGCTACCCCTTCCTTAGCTCTCACTCTCTCAGATACTCCTGACTTAATCCCATTTATTTCTCCCCACTGAAACTCGCCTCCCCCCTTCAGCTTTGTTTCGCTTAGGGCCAGGACACCCAACTTCTTTTCATTCATAACATTGGCAATCATCTCTTTCTTATCATCCCTACATCCACGCACATTCAGACAACCAGTTTTATAAAGTTTTTCTTCTTCTTGTTTTTAGTAGATTTGTACAGGAGAAGGGGTTACTAGCCCATTGCTCCCGGCATCTTAGTCGCCTCATACGACACGCATTGCTTCGGAGGAAAGATTCTTTTCCACTTCCCCATGGACAATAGAGAAAATAAAAAGAACAAGAGCTATTAAGAAAAAGAAGAAAAACCTAGATGTGTGTATGTATATATATACATGTGTATGCCAGTGTAGTGTGACCTAAAGTGTAAGTAGAAGTAGCTAGATATACCTGTTATCCAGCGTGTTTATGAGACAGAAAAAGACACCAGCAATCCTACCATCATGTAAAACAGTTTCAGGTTTCTGTTTCAGTCACCTGGCAGGGCGGTAGTACCTCCCTGGGTGGTTGCTGTCTACCAACCTACTACCTTATGTTCCTTATGGGAACAAATTCGTTTGTAACGGCACTTGAACAGCATTCTGGAAGCAATTAATTACGTAAACCGGGGGTCCACTGTATATGTACACGCAAAAATACCTACATACCAATAGGATACATATACACCAACAGTACACATGTACACCAAGACAGTATACATGTACAGTATACCAAGACAGACAGTATACATGTATAACCAGACAGCATACATTTACATTGTGACAGTGAACATGTACTCCAAAACAATACATACATAATTAAAGCAAGCTGTTTTTATGAGAATAAAGAATAACTGCCAATTATAAATAGATAATTTTAAAATATGCAGTAAGCTCTCTGATAAACCTATTTTATATATGTAATGCAAATTTTCGTAAATGCAATTGAAAAAGTACCAAAAACTGAATGACACAGACTATTAAGACCTGTACATGAATTATTCAACTTTAAATGTTCAAATTTTAATGTACTTTTTCAAGAGCATTTACAAAAATTGCACTACTGTATATAAAGGAGCTTTATAAGGCTACACTGAAAAATATATATACAAAATGCATGAAAACAAAGCAGAAGATACAAAGTGTCTTTTGGATGGTGCTTACAATTTGCAAGCAAAAAAGTGGCAATGAAATTGGTGAAAGGGATTTTGGGGAATAAAGAAAAAAATATTCAATTGAACATAAATGTAAATAATTGATATATTCAAAGACAGGATAAGGAAAAAATATTAAATGTACATCTTGACAGGAAAATACAACTGAACAAGACACATAAGCACCACTTAGGTATCTTTTCTCCTCATGTGTTTAACATACACATCTGGCTTCTTCAGTTGAATACTACAAACAAAAACAAAACAGGAGACAGTAGAAGTAATTCTGGGGTGATCAGTCCCTCAGCCTTGGTAGGAGATGCCTTCTACTGAGGCTAATTTTGATGCCTAATTCTTAATTAGTCTTCAAGCATTATAATTAGTTTGCCCAAAATAAATTGCATACTAGTGGCTTTATTTGTGTCTAACAATGTTTATTACATGTAATCTACATTATCTTTGTACTTCTTCTTTCTTCTTTCAACATGACGGCCGTTTCCCACCGGAGCAGGGTGGCCCAAAAGAAAAACGAAAGTTTCTCCTTTTACATTTAGTAATATATACAGGAGAAGGGGTTACTAGCCCCTTGCACCTGGCATTTAGTCGCCTCTTCGACACGCATGGATCTTTGTACTGCATAAATAAAAATAGAAATTTGAATTTGAACTGATCACCTCAAATTTACTTTTCTACTGTCTCTGGTTTTATATTTGACTGTATTCAACTGAAGAAGTTTGCTGTGTAAAGAAGCATTGCATCAATACAGATACAGTGGACCCCGGTTAACGAACACCCGGAAATCGTACAATTATGTAAGTATAATATTGTAAGTGCTTGTGGAAGTGTATTTTGGGGTCTGAAATAGACTAACCTACGTGACATTATTTCTTAAGGACGTAAATTCGTTCGGTAATGGCACTTGAGCAGGCTTCTGGAATGAATTTTTTTCGTTAACCGGGGGTCCACTGCACTCAAGTTAATATGTAAGATACATGTGCAACAATAACAGCCTGGTTGATCAGACCCTGATCCACCATGAGGGCTGGTCTCATACCCTCTCCAGGTATCTTTATTCCAAAAATGTTTCACCTAAACAGTTCTTCAGTCAAACAGAGGAGGCAGTAGAAACAGTAGATATGTAAAGATGATGTAATCAGTCATCACCCTTGAAGATGTAGTTCTGAGGTGGTCAGTCCTCAGCCTGGAGAAGAGTTCTGCTCCATAGTCTGGTACAATGTTCCAGACTATGGAGCAGAACTCTTTTCCAGGCTGGGACTGACCCTTAAAACTACGTCTTCAAGGGTGATGTACTGATACACCAGACGAGCCTGGCCCAGGTAAAGACGAGCCTGGCCCATGGCCAGGCTCAGAGAAAGAAACTCTCGAAACTCTTCAAAGATATATCAAAGGTATACACCGTCTTTACAGCTCAACTGCTTGCTGGCTTCTCTGTATTCAACTGAAGAAGGCTACCGTCAAGGCAAACGTTATGGATTATCCCAGGTAATTTACACATACAGTGGACCCCGGTGTTCGTCCTGCTCCAAACTCGCCCTTTTATGTAAGTGTATTTTTAAATGCTTTTGTAAGTGTATTTTGGGGGTCTAAAAGGACTAGTCTACTTTACATTATTCCTTATGAGAATAAATTCGTTTGGTAATGGCACTTGAACAGCATCCTGGAACGAAAAATCACGAAAACCAGGGGTCCACTGTACTGTACATATGTTACTATGTATGATAATTTGTGTAACTGTATTTATGTGTACGTGTACTAACACATGCATTTTTCTTATCAACTTGTCAATACAGTGGACCCCCGCCTAACGAACACCCCGGAAATCGTACAATGATGTAAGTATATTATTGTAAGTGCTTGTGGAAGTGTATTTTGGGGGTCTGAAATAGACTAACCTACGTGACATTATTTCTTAAGGAAGTAAATTCGTTTGGTAATGGCACTTGAGCAGGCTTCTTTAATGAATTTTGTTCGTTAGGCGGGGTCCACTGTATTGCATAAAATTGTCATATTCAGATACTCAAGTGTTGCATATGTGTCTTATTCATCATTCTGTTTGCATTGTATATCATCAATAATATGATAATATTCAAAACTCACTTCCAGTTGATGAATTAGACATTTGTATCAAATAAATGTCACTAAATTTTGTAAGAATTATGTACATTTTGGAAATAAGATTTGTTTGTGAGATACCACATTGAAAATCAAATTTTGACAAAAACTATTACAGTCTAACATTTTTCAGCTACACTAGTTTTTTTTATATTACAAAAAAAATTTGTATAACTAGTTTTGCCAAGACTCAGTTTGTGTTATGTACATTATATCACTGAGCTGAATGAGTGATTTTACTGATGAAAATAGTTGAGGATGTAAGTGGCTCAATCTGTGAGTTCAAGAATTGCACGATTACAATTATCAATTTATCGTATAACAAAAAAAAAATGTATTTAAGGCTGCTTCCTTAAATGAGCAAGAACACCTGACATTGATATACAGTGGACCCCGGCTAACGAAAGGTTTAGTTAACGAAACAATTGGTTCAGCTTTTTCGCTATCGGATAGCGAAAAAGCTGGATAGCAAAACGTATTAGACCTGTCCGCCTGCTCCGCGCCTGGCCTGTGCCTGCGCAAGACACCAGTGTAGCGTTGTTTACCATTGAGAAAACATTACCCAGCGCGCTCTTTCAAACATTCACAATACATTTGGTGTCTTTTTTGGTGGTTTAGTGATTGTCACTGTGAAATAAGTCACCATGGGTCCAAAGAAGCTTCCTAGTGGCACCCCTGTGGTAAAGAGAGTGAGGACATCATCGAACTGAAGAAGGAGATTGCTGAAAAATATGAGAGTGGCGTACGTTTGAGTGATCTTGCCAAGATGTACAAGAAAAGTGCATCTACTATCGGCACTATCCTGGCAAAGAGAAATGAGATCAAGGAAGCTAATGTTGTAAAAGGGGTTGATTTGTTAACGAAATAAAGATCGAAAACAGTGGATGAGGTTGAGAAGTTACTGATGGTGTGGATCAATGAAAAACAGATAGCGGGTGATAGTATTTCCATGGCGATAATTTGTGAAAAGGCAAGGAAGTTGCATGCAGATCTTGTCAAGACAATGCCTGCAACCAGTGGTGAGCGAGTGATTTTAAAGCCAGCAATGGCTGGTTTGACAGGTTTAAGAAATGTAGTGGCATACACAGTGTTGTGAGGCATGGTGAGGCAGCCAGCTCAGACAAACATGCAGCTGAAAAATTTGTGCAGGAATTCCAGGGGTTCATAGACACTGAAAATTTTGAACTCCAACAAGTGTTTAATTGTGATGAAACAGGCCTGTTTTGGAAGAAAATGCCCAACAGGACCTTCATTACTCAGGAGGAAAAGGCACAGCCAGGACACAAGCCTATGAAAGATAGGCTAACTCTTATGATGTGTGCCAATGCCAATGGTGATTTTAAAGTGAAGCCTTTACTGGTGTATCACTCAGAAAATCCCAGACCCTTCAAGAAACACAGTGTTGACAAGAATAAATTGTGTGTGCATTGGAAGGCTAACACCAAGGCATGGGTCAATACGGAGATTTTCAAGGAATGGTTGACTGGAGTGTTTGGCCCTAGTGTGAAGAAATACCTCCTGGAAAAGAAATTGGGACTCAAGTGCCTCCTGGTACTGGACAATGCTCCTGCTCATCCTCACAACTTGGAAGAGTTGTTGCCTGATGAGTTCAGTTTCATCAGAGTGAAGTTCTTGCCTCCTAACACCACTCCTCTCATCCAGCCCATGGAACAGCAGGTCATTGCAAACTTCAAGAAACTGTACACCAAAGCAGTGTTTCAGAAGTGCTTTAATGTGACCAATGACTCTGAATTGACCCTAAGAGAGTTCTGGAAAGATCACTTCAATATCGTGCATTGCATAGGCCTTATAGGTAAGGCTTGGGAGGAAGTGACTTCCAGGACTTTGAACTCTGCTTGGAGACCACTGTGGCCGGATTGTGTTGAAAAGAGGGATTTTGAAGGATTTGAGGCTGGCCCTGACGACCCTGTGCCTGTTGTGGAACATGTTGTGGAAGATATTGTGGCATTGGGGAACAGCCTGGGGTTGGAGGTGAGTGGTGAGGATGTGGAAGAGTTGGTGGAGGAGCACAGGGTAGAGCTAACAACTGAAGAGCTGCAAGAGCTTCATCTGGAATAGCAACAGACCACAGCTGAGGTTATTGCTTCACAGGAGAGAGAGAAAGGAGGTGCCTTCTTCAGAGATTAAGGAAATTTGTTCAATGTGGAATAAGGTGCAGACATTTGTTGAAAGACACCACCCTGAGCAAGCTGAAATGAGCCTTCTGTGCAACCACTTCAGTGACAGAGCCATGTCGCACTCTGGACAGTTATTTTTCTAAGAAGAGTTCTAGTGACTCTCAAGCTGGTCCTAGTGGCATTAAAAGACCAAGAAGGAAGTAACCCAGAGAGGGACTTGTTACCTGAAGTCCTTTTGGAGGAATATTCCCTTCCAACCACTAACACCCTGCCCCTGTCATCATCCCTATCTTCCAGATGCCTGCAAGTCTCTTCAATAAAGGTAAGTAAATGTTATTTATATTATATTTTGTGTGAATATTTTTTGTGGAACGGATTAATTGTATTTACATTATTTCTTATGGGAAATAAGGGTTCGGATTACGAAAGGTTCAGACTGAGAAATAGCTCCTGGAGACGGATTAATTTCGTTAACCGGGGTCCACTGTACTGTAATATTAACCCTTTAACTGTCCAAACGTATATCTACGTTCATATGCGTAGCACTCCAAACGTAGATTTACGTTTTTTCACATGAGAAAGAATGTAAACGGATGTAGATCTACGTTCGGAGCGCTACACATATGAACGTAGATCTACGTTTAGAGAGTTAAAGGGTTAAAATGATGCTTATCAAAAAGCTTCACCAAGCTAGAATAATAAAGACATCATTCCTAACATGATAGTCTTAACTTTATTCAAAGTAATCTTAGCAGAAAATATTAAATTTTGGATATGTAATACCACCTTCAAAATTTACAAGAACGTGGTACCCTGACTTTCAATCATAATTTTCTAAACTACACTCCTGGTATTCTTTGAAGTCGAACATTTTCTCTTTTTCCAATTTCCGGGTTAGTGTAAGATGCCAATGACAGTTGCAAGAGACTTAGTGTAAATACATCCAAGCAAGCAACAATATTACACTGACTTATGAAGTGTGTACCTGAGGGAGGAAGGGGAAGAGAAGGAAGGGAGGGAAAGAGGGAAGAGGAAAAGAGGGAGGAGGGAGGGAGGTAGGGAGAGAGGGAGGTAAAGAGAGAGAGAGAGAATGGGGAGGTGTGATCAGCATTGTATTACTACATTATAACAGCTCATGCTACAAAGGCTCAACAAAGTAAACACGATACAATGATAATACAAAAGAAGGTGGTTTACCATTATGTATACATTGGTGTGCAGTTTTTAGCATTCTTCAACATGGTTTAATATTCATATATCAAAATCAAAAGATTTAGTTTTAATTAATCACTGCTGATATTTTACTTTCAGAAATATTTATATTTTAACAGATTACTCAATATACAAGTTGTGGAGATGCAAACCTATACATTAGGTTAAAAGGACCAAATTTAGTAAAAGATACATTACACAAATTAACTCACACACAGGAGAATTAAACCTAAGATGATGTTGTGGACCGACTTGGACCATTAACTAGTAACTAGTTGATGGTCCAAGTCGGACAAATGCCATGATAAGTTTCTTTCTCCTACGTGTGGGTTATCTGTGTATTATTCCAATCACAGTATATTGTGTCTGTTTATTCTTTTAGTACAAGGAGTCTACCAAACCAATGGTGCAGTGACAACTCTACAGCACTGAAGAACCCAACGATGAGTGTAACTGTGATCTTCGCATGGGTATAAAACTTACGGCACTTGTGTGTACTTTTCAGTCTGCCTTAAGCCACCTTCTACTGTAAGAGATAGATTAAATGCTCCTTATAGTTTTACTTTGATACAGAAGAGGATATTTAATAGATACTGTAAGTGGCAATATCATATCAGTGATATATTTACAGAAATATGCAAGATACTGTATGTAGATTGCATTAATAAATACAGTATCTAACAAAAAATTATATGTGCAGGCTGTTCATAATAAGCCATAAATTATTAGAGTACACACTTAATTTCAACATAATGCCATGTTACAGAATTGTCATGTTACAAAATTATGCCATGATACAAAATTCCATGTAATAATTGTGAAACAGCTATCAATGTGGCACCACTAAGTGTCTAGTTTTGTGCATTTGATCACCAGCCCTGCAGTTGTGTATTATATAGTGGAAGGTAATACAGTACCTGAACACAAGTTATGCATCTCTGGCTAAACCCCTCAGTGGTTACATTGTGTACTAGCCTAGTTGTGTTGGCATGGGTCGTATTAGAGCACAATGTTTACAGGAGAGTTCAGCCATCACTGCTGAATATGATACATGTTTATAACGAGGATGGAAGATACTGTTGAAAATTGAAAGTGAACATAGATAAGAGTAAGGTGATGAGGGTATCAAACGATTTAAATAAAGAAAAATTGGATATCACATTGGAGAGGGATTATGGAAGAAGTAAATGTTTTCAGATATTTGGGAGTTGACGTGTCAGCGGATGGGTTTATGAAGGATGAGGTTAACCATAGAATTGATGAAGGAAAAAGGTGAGTGGTGCGTTGAGGTATCTGTGGAGACAAAAACGTTATCCATGGAGGCAAAGAAGGGAATGTACGAAAGTATAGTGGTACCAACACTCTTATATGGGTGTGAAGCATAGGTTGCAAATGCTGCAGCGAGGAGGAGGCTGGAGGCAGTGGAGATGTCCTGTCTAAGGGCAATGTGTGGTGTAAATATTATGCAGAAAATTCAGAATGTGGAAATTAAGAGAAGGTGTGGAGTTACTAAAAGTATTTGTCAGAGGGCTGAAGAGGGTTGTTGAGGTGGTTTGGTCATTTAGAGAGAATGGATCAAAGTAGAATGACTTGGAGAGCGTATAAATCTGTAGGGAAGGAAGGCGGGGTAGGGGTCGTCCTAGAAAAGGTTGGAGGGAGGGGTAAAGGAGGTTTTGTGGGCGAGGGCTTGGACTTCCAGCAAGCATGTGTGAGAGTGTTAGATAGGAGTGAATGGAGACGAATGGTTTTGGGACATGACGATCTGTTGGAGTGTGAGCAGGGTAACCAGTTAATTGATTTAGTTGGACTTGAGTCCTGGAAATGGGAAGTACAATGCCTGCACTTTAAAGGAGGGGTCTGGGATAGTGACAGCTGGGAGGGACTATTCTCAGCTGTCGTATCTGAGCGCCTCTGCAAAGACAGTTATTATGTATGAGTGTGGTGAAAGTGTTGAATGATGATTAAAGTATTTTCTTTTAGGGATTTTCTTTCTTTTGGGTCACCCTGCCTCGGTGGGAGACGGCCAACTTGTTGAAAAAAAAAAAAAACGAGGATGGAATGGGTTCACTACAAATTTGTTTTATAATTTCAAATCAATAAGGGTTTCTTTTACACTACATCTCAAAGATACAACACAAGAAGTTGACATCCAAAAGGGCTTTTCAAAAATGTGTGGGTTATTTGTGTAAAATTTGTAATGTTTGTGTAAGATTTTGCTAAGTCTTGTTCTGCCTAGGAATTGAACCGCTACCTTTTTTATTATGAGCCAAATGCTCTGCCACTGAGCTCCAAGATACATACCTCATAAATATCGATGAATGACTTTCTGACTTCATGAAGATTTTTTTCACAGAATTTATAGACTAAGACCTATTATCTTACATCAGCTCCTTTCAAAGCCCAGCCCTATCGAAGGTATACCACAACTTCCCAGGATGCCATCCACAACACTCAGCTAACACCCAGGTACTGTAATTATTTACCGCTAGATAAACAGGAATAGTATGTGTAAGGAGTCTCCATTTACCTGGGAATGAATCCGAGTCCTGTGGTCACAAATTGAAGATGCTACTACAAACCTACAATCGACATAATACTGTGCTACAGACTGTCACCAGAAAATATATCAAACACAAGAGTACGTGAATAAAACACAATACAGTGGATCCCCGGATTACGTCATTATTTCGTTCCAGAATGCTGTTCAAGTGCCGTTACCGAACGAATTTGTTCCCATAAGGAATAATATAAATTAGATTAGTCCTTTTAGACCCCCAAAAATACACTTACAAAAGCACTTACAAAAATACACTTACATAATTGTTTGAGTTTGGAGCAGTACGAACTCTGGGGGTCCACTGTATATAATTTACAATATCATTTACTGAGCAGATGTTTCATACACCAGGGACAAAACGTCTTCTCAATAAATGCCATACACTGTACAGTGGACCCCCGAGTAACGAACACCCTGGAAATTATGTAAGTATAATATTTTAAGTGCTTGTGGAAGTGTATTTTTGGGGGTCTGAAATAGACTAACCTACGTGACATTATTCCTTAAGGAAGTAAATTCGTTCGGTAATGGCACTTGAGCAGGCTTCTGGAATGAAGTTTTTATGTTACTCGGGGATCCACTGTATATACTGTATTGTGTCCTACTCACATACCTGTCACTATATTTCACTATTGATGTACCAAACACCAGAGAACTGGCTACATTTTCCTGCATACCACACAATAAGTTAGTCTGCCCAACATGCACCACATGCTAGTGGCTTTCTTTTGTACTTAACAATATTTTATTACAAATACACTACATTTTGTATACTGCAGAAAAGGAATGAAGTTGTATTGTATTACTTGAAACAAAATTTTTTAAATTTCATTACTGTAAATTGTAATAGTGTAATTTTTTATATACCTCATCTCAACTAAAAATTCAATTACTGTAAACCATTAGCTACCTCTGTTGTGTTAAGAAAAATGATGTATAATAAAAATTTACTACTCTCAATATCTCTAGTATTAAGTAGTCTGTAAGCATTAGGTTTAGTCTGCCCAAAATGCCCCAGCATGATAGTCTATTTCTTTGTACTTAACAAATCAAAATTGTAATCACACACTGTAAACATTGCAAAGAAATAAAATCTTTATCTTTATTGTAAAAGAGGCAATGTAATACCACTGGAGGGGCAGAGTCCTGAGATAATGGTCATGCCTTCAGAGTTTACCTGGAGTTTACCATCCATAATGTTTATACACAAAGTAAATCAGTCTTGAACTCAGTGATCATGCCTTGTAAATGTCTCTGATATTACAAAATAAAAAAATTGTACTGGCAATATTTATAAAAATGTTTTAACATTTTTACAGGCACATGCATGCTACTTAATAAGGCACTCATGTTACCATGGCATGCAAAAAAAAACACAGGGGGAGTTGAATGATAGCTCTGGGCCTTTTGTGTTGCAATCAACACATCTTCAGGAGCTTGCAATGTTGCAGAAATGAGTAGGAAGTCCAGGTAGATTCGTTCAAGGGAATGACTCTACCTAGTTAAGTCATTCCTTTGATGAATTTACCGGACTTCCTACTCATTTCTGCAACATTGCAAGCTCCTGAAGTGTTGATTGCAACATGAAAGCCCTAGAGCTATCATTCAACTCCCCCCCTGGCCGTTTTGCACATTGTATTGCTTGTTCGTGATTATTGCATTACCATGGTATACTAAACTAATGTTTCATATTAAGAAGTATAGTATACAGAGATTTAAAAGCAAATATACTGGCTTTCTTTCGTGCCTAGCAATATATTACAGGTTCTCCTTGACTTACGATAGTTCAACTTATGATATTTTGACTTTATGATGGCGCAAAAGCAATTACTCTGGAGATGAAACTTAAGATAATTACCAGCATGAAGGCAGCAGGTACGCATTTTTTTTCTTTTCAGTACAGTGGTCCCTCGGTTTTCGTGCATCTCCAAACTCGAACATTTATGTAAGTGTATTTTCGTAAGTGATGTTGCAAGTGTATTTTTGGGGGTCTGAAATAGACTAACCTACGTGACATTATTTCTTAAGGAAGTAAATTCGTTCGGTAATGGCACTTGAGCAGCATTCTGGAACGAATTTTCGGCAAAAACCGAGGGACCACTGTACTGGTAATTAATTAGATACAGTAATTATTTGTATATTTACTTATTCAATGACAGTAGTTCTTTATTTACTTATTTATTTAGTACACATCATATTTGACTTACAATATTTTTGACTTACTACGGGTTCGTCGGAGCATTGTAAGTCAAGGAACACCTGTACGTGTAAACTACATTATCTGTAAACTGCATAAAAGAAATAAAAAAATTGAATTTTAACTAGGTATTCAATTAAACAAAACATGGCCCTGAAAAAAATGATGAAACATTAATGTGTCCTGTGCTTTGTGATTTAGACACCATAGCGTTCACAGCCCCTGGAGCATCATGCATGGGATGCGCACAAGATAGTCTGCACAGATCTAGAAGGTGAATAATGAGCCGTTCCCTTGCGCACTAGATAGTCTGCACAGATCTAGAAGGTGAATAATGAGCCGTGGGAGTAACTTACCCCAGTTAGTCCTTTCTTTGTGCCACCTCCCTCCTCCTATATTGCAGGTAAGGGAAATACAAAAACACAGATAAACAGTAGACAAAAGACACAGACACCTCAGGTTTGTGTATATTTCACAGGAATAACCTGTGTACATATTATTGAAACTTATTGTCTTAACGTTACAAAACTGTTAATACATAGTTTTTACATGAACAAACATTTTACTAATAATTAAACACTCAACATGAAAAGACAAAATGCAGATGTAAAATGCACAAATAGATAAAATTTGCATCTTTCAACACTGTTATTACAATTATGTGAATGTTTAAAATACATAAATACTATAGTTTAATCCCTAGGATAAGTTTCCTATTATCAGAGTTTTTTTCACACACTGACCATTTCCCACCAAGGCAGGGTGGCCAAAAAAAAAAAAAAAAATCACTTTCACCATCACTCACTCCATCATTCCTGCAGCCAGGTCTCAGAGTATGTTTCTTAAAGTGAACATTGCAACATTGTGCAACTGATACTTCAACTTTTCAATGATATGAGAGTTCTTTACAAAGCTCTAGGTCTCCTCAGTGATATCAGCCAATTGACGATTCACCAATTTCAAAAAGTAATTTCATAACTTTTAGTCATCTTTCTGCACAATTCACTTCAGTATAATATAATTTTTTTAATCCCTTGCATTTAGAAGCTAAATTTGGTCCTGAAATATGAACTTTAACTACAATACTGTAGTGTATTATGTATCTTTACATCAATAAAAAGATTACATCACCATAAACAACTGTTTTGTATTGTAGCTAGCTGGCCCACTGAAAACTTTAATAATATCTATCCACATCTCAAACTAACCCTGCCAAAAGCCTGCTGATACTTTAGCATAATCTGCTGTCGCTCGTGCGAGGTTCTGCGGGAAAGAACGTTGATGATGGCAGCCTCATCTGTGCCAAAGCCCTTCATGGCTTTTCTCAGAACCGAAGCATCACTGCTCGGGTCAAAGTGGGGTGAAGGCCGCACGGTGGGAATCTCCTGTCAAAGAAGATATAGACATGTAAATCTAAATATCATTAAACCAAGAGTATCATTCTTATTCTCAAAATGACAGGGAATTATTAGGAGAAAAAAGTACTGTAATGTCAATGAATACACTGAGTAGAATAAGTAACTCAGAAAACATACAAAACTACCAAATTCTAAATAAGATCTGATATAAGGATACTAAAAAAAAAATTCCCTCACATATACAGTGGTAGAACAACAGAAAGACTTACAAAAATAGGTAGTAAGTTCTACAAGCACTGGAAACTTCAATTTTACAAGAGTAAATACCACAGATGTGACACCACAAGCTTAGATCTGCTCCTGTAACTACAAACAGCTAATCCAAATTTTTAACATCTTTGATATGGAAAAAATTTTGGCAGCTGTGTTTTTTTTTTTACACACCGGCTGTCTCTCACCGAGGTAGGGTAACCTAAAAACGATGAAACACTTTCACCATCACTCACTCCATCACTATCTTGCCAGATGAGTGCTGATACTACAGTTTAAAACTGCAAATATCCCCACCCCTCCTTCAGAGTGCAGACACTATACTTCCCACCTCCAGGACTCAAGTCTGGCTAATTGGTTTCCTTGAATCCCTTAATAAATGTTACCTTGCTTAATCAGCCTGAAATGCACTTGCATAATCAATGGCTTTCTTCCGAGCCTTATACAGTGGACCCCCGAGTTTCGTAAACCCCGGAAATCGTACATTTATGTAAGTATAATATTGTAAGTGCTTGTGGAAAAGTATTTTTGGGGGTCTGAAATAGACTAACCTACGTGACATTTTTCCTTAAGGGAGTAAATTCGTTCGGTAATGGCACTTGAGCAGACTTCAGGAGTGAAGTTTTTACGAAACTCGGGGGTCCACTGTACTGTATTAAATTATATCTGTAATACAAAAGGATAAAATTCCAAATATAATCAGTTTTAATATACTATAACTGCTGTAAATAAATCGTATGGCTCATAATAAAATAATTAATTTTAATGTTTACGATGAACTTAAAATTGAATTATAAATGTTAGTTTTTCCTCGGTTAATTAATTCCAAAAACATTCACAAGTGTATGTTTATTTTGTTGTTATTATTATTATTGTTATTATTATTGTGCACTGACAGAGAAGGATAGCATGGAGAATGATAGAGGGACAGTGAGATAGATGAAGGAGTGTTTGATGGGGGGATAGTGAGATAGATTTTGTTGTTATTATTATTATTGTCATTATTATTGTGCACTGACAGAGAAGGATAGCATGGAGAATGATAGAGGAACAGTGAGATAGATGAAGGAGTGTTTGATGGGGGGATAGTGAGATAGATGAAGGAGTGTTTGATGGAGGGATAGTGAGATAGATGAAGGAGTGTTTGATGGAGGGATAGTGAGATAGATGAAGGAGTGTTTGATGGAGGGACAGTGAGATAGATGAAAGAGTGTTTGATGGAGGGATAGTGAGATAGATGAAGGAGTGTTTGATGGAGGGATAGTGAGATAGATGAAGGAGTGTTTGATGGAGGGATAGTGAGATAGATGAAGGAGTGTTTGATGGAGGGACAGTGAGATAGATGAAGGAGTGTTTGATGGGGGGATAGTGAGATAGATGAAGGAGTGTTTGA
Organism: Cherax destructor; assembly: GCA_009830355.1. NCBI lineage: Eukaryota > Metazoa > Arthropoda > Malacostraca > Decapoda > Parastacidae > Cherax > Cherax destructor. The sequence continues at coordinate 86,726 of WNWK01005530.1, read as the reverse complement.
TGGAGGGATAGTGAGATGAGAGTGTTTTATGGAGGGACAGTAAGATGAGGAGTGATTGATGGAGGGACAGTAAGATGAGGAGTGATTGATGGAGGGACAATAAACAAACAAACAAACAAACAAACAAATTTTATTTCATTGCAGATTACATGGGTATCGGAAGTTACAATGTAAATTGAGTGCAAGGAGAGCCACTGACATGCCATGGCATTAGGGGCAGCTTATTCTAGTCCTTAAAAACTATGTACTTAATATTAGAGAAATTTATTGAGTTTATTCTAGTTAAAAATTATTTTCAAAATTACAATATGATGAAATTTTACTGTTTAAATTATTATATAATGATATTAGATCTTAGATTGTTACAGGTGTTAAGATTCTTGAATGATAATATGGAATTGAGATTATCTTAAGGAAAATAACATTGAGCATTTTTGACATTAACTTATAATATGAGTAGGGGGTAACATAATAGTAACATATTATTAAAAATTGAGATTATCGTATAGGAAAGTAACAATGAGCATTTTTCAAAGTACAGTGGAACCCCGACTTACGATGTTATCATCTTACGTTATTTTCGATAACCGATATTTATAACGTAAGAAATTTGATTGTGACTTACGATGTTTACTTCGTCTTACGACTTTCGTACCGGACCTGTCCGCTTGGCGCCCAGCTGAGCGCGCACTCCAGGGAGCGTCAGTGCTATTGTTTACAAGCGAGAGCGACCACCCACCCACACCCACGCATTCATACCAGTATATTGTCATTATTCCACTGTTTTTAGTGCTTGCAACTGCTAAATAAGCTACCATGGGTCCAAGGAAAGCTCCTAGTGGTAAGCCTGTGGCAAAGAGGAACAGAAATATATGTACGATAGAAGTGAAGAAGGAGATAATAGAAAAATATGAAAGTGGAGTGCGTATCAGTGAGCTGGCCAGGCTGTATGGTAAACCCTATTCTACCATCGCTACCATTGTGGATAAGAAATATTCAAGTAAAATCAAGGAAGCTGTTGTTGCAAAAGGTGCATCTGTGATCACAAAACACAGACCACAAGTGCTGGAAAATGTGGAAAGGTTGTTGTTGGTGTGGATCAACGAGAAACAGTTAGCAGGAGATACTGTTTCGGAGGGAATAATATGTGAAAAAGCAAGGCAGTTGCATGATGATCTCCTTAAGAAAATGCCTGCAACGAGTGCTGAAGTGAGCGAATTTAAAGCCAGCAGAGGCTGGTTTTACAAATTTAAGAATCGAAGTGGCATACATAGTGTTGTGAGGCATGGTGAGGGAGCCAGTTGTGACAAAAGTGCGGCTGAAAAATATGTTCCTGAATTCCAGGAGTACCTAGAGGCTGAACAATTCCTCCCCCAACAAGTGTTTAATTGTGATGAAACAGGCCTGTTTTGGAAGAAAATGCCCAACAGGACCTACATTACTCAGGAGGAAAAGGCACAGCCAGGACATAAGCCTATGAAAGACAGGCTAACTTTGATGCTTTGTGCCAATGCCAGTGGTGATTGCAAAGTGAAGCCTTTACTGGTGTATCTTTTGAAAATCCCCGAGTGTTTGGCAGATGCGGTGTCAGCAAGTCTAACTTGTGTGTGATGTGGAAGTCTAACAAAAGGCTTGGGTCACAAAGGACATTTTCTTAGATTGGTTCAATGAAGTGTTTGGCCCCAGTGTGAAGAAATATCTATTGGACAATAATTTGCCACTTAAGTGCCTCCTGATAATGGACAATGCTCCTTGTCATCCTCCAAACTTGGTAGAGAAAATTGTGGAGGAGTTTAAATTCATCAAAGTGAAGTTCTTGCCCCCTAATACCACTCCTCTCCTCCAGCCCATGGACCAGCAGGTCATTTCCAACTTTAAAAACTCTATACCAAAGCAATGTTTCAAAAGTGCTTTGATGTGACCACAGACATGAACATAACCCTAAGAGAATTTTGGAAAAACATTTCCATATGCTGCATTGTGTACACCTTATAGGTAAGGCTTGGGAGGGAGTGACTACCAGGACTTTGAACTCTGCCTGGAGAAAATTGTGGCCAGACTGTGTCCTAGAGAGGGATTTTGAAGGTTTTGGGGCTGAGCCTCAGAACCCTGAGCCTGAGCCTGAGCCTGTTTTGGAAGAAATTGTGGAATTGGTCAAGTCTTTGGGGTTAGAGGTGAGTGGTGAGGATGTGGAACAGTTGGTGGAGGAGCACAAGGAAGAGCTAACCACTGAAGATCTGCAAGAGCTTCAACAGCAACTGGAACAAGAGAGCAGAGGTCAGGACAATGGTTCAGAGGAGGAGGAGGAGGTGGAACAAAAATGGAAGAATGTGCCTTCTTCAAGGATTAGGAGATCTGTGCCAAATGGAGTGATGTGCAAGCATTTATGGATGAATATCACCCTAACCATGCTGTTGCAGGCCGTGCTGGCAACCTGTACAATGACACAGTGGTGTGTCATTTCAGGGATGTGTTAAAGAATCGCCAGACACAGAGCTCCCTGGACAAATTTGTTGTTAGAAAGAGGTCTAGTGACTCTCAAGCTGGTCCTAGTGGCATTCAAAGAAAAGGGAAGTAACCCCAGAAAAGGACTTGGTACCTGCAGTGTTAATGGAAGGATTCCCTTCCAAACACTAGCATACTACTCCACCTTCTCCCCTCCTCCCGTCCTCCACACATCAACAACTCTTCAATAAATGTAAGTGACATGTTATTGTACAATATTTGCATGTGTATTTATGTACATGTATTCTTTATTAAATTATTTATTATTTAATGTCCAAAAGTTCTAAAAAATATTTTATTTAACTACTTTTGGAAGTCTTGGACGGATTAAATTTATTTCCATTATTTCTTATGGGGAAAATTGATTCGTTTAACGATTGTTTCGCCTTAAAATATGCCCTCTCTGACGGATTAATATCGTAAGTCGGGGTACCACTGTAGTTTATAGCATGATCATTTAGGTTTGGGTGAGTAGGTGGTTTTTGAGTTGAGTCTTAAATTGATTTTCAGACAAGATTATCTTAATATTTACTGGTAATGAATTCCAGATTCTGGGGCCCTTTATGTGCATAGAATTTTACATAGGTTGATATGAACACGGGTATATCAAAAAGTGATCTGTGTCGTGTGTTGTGGTCATGGTCCTATTAAAGTTGGTGAGGAGAGTTTTGAGCAGAGGGTTTATATTAGAGTGTAAAGTTTTATATATGTAGTAGGCACAAGTAAGTACAGTGGTACCTGATTTACGATATTTTTCATTCCAGAATGCTGTTCAAGTGCCATTACCAACGAATTTATCTCCTTATAGAAATGATGTAAAATAGACTAGTCCGTTTAGACCCCCAAAATTACACTTACAAAAGCATTTAAAAAAATAAACTTACATAAAAGGGTGTGTTTGGGGACCATCGTAAGTCGAGGTACCACTGTATGAATGTTCTTTACGGTGAGTAGTTTGAGACTTTTGAATATTGGTGGAGTATGCTGTCTAGAGTGGGAATTTGTTATCATTCTGACTGCGGCCTTTTGTTGTGTTATGAGTGGTCTAAGGTGATTTAACGTTGTTGATCCCCATGCACAGATTCCATAGGTGAGATACGGGTAGATAAGTGAATGATATAGTGCAAGGAGAGCTGATTGAGGTACATAATAGCGTATCTTTGATAATATGCCTACTGTCTTCGAGATTTTCTTGGAAATTTGTTGTATATGTGTTTGGAATTTAAGGCTACTGTCAAGGTGGATTCCTAGGAATTTTCCCTCTGAGTCTTGTGATGGGTGTACCATTAAGTGTTATGTTAAGTGGAACATTTGTGACTTTGCTTCCAAACTGTATGAAGTAGGTCTTGTCAGTATTGAGAGTAAGCTTGTTAGTCATCATCCATGTTGATATTTTCTGTAATTCGGCATTAACAGTGTTGGCCAGTATAACTGGATTTGGGTGAGAGAAGACATATGTTGTGTCATCTGCAAATAAAATGGGTTTGAGTAGTTGTGATGCATTCGGTAGGTCATTTATGTAAATGAGGAATAGGAGTGGCCCCAGGACACTTCCTTGAGGGACTCCGACTGTAATTGGTTGTGTGGAAGAGTTCGCTCCATTTGTGTACACGTATTGGCTTCTGTTGGTGAGGTATGATTTTAGGTAGTTGAGTGGGTGCCCCTTATACCATAGTGTGCTAATTTTGTGAGCAGTAAATCATGGTCGACTGTATCAAAAGCTTTGCGGAGATCAATGAAGATTCCCAGTGGGACTTCTTTTTCTCAAGTGCTGTATATATTAACTCCAACATGTGCGTAATAGCATCGTTTGTGCTCTTGTTTGTCCTGAATCCAAATTGACAGGGGTTGAGTACATTGTGTGAGACGAGGTAGGAATAGATTTGTCTATGAATTAATTTTTCAAGATTTTAGAAAGCAATGGTAAATTAGAAATTGGTCTATAATTATTCAGGTCTGTTTGATCACCTCCTTTGTGGATCGGGGTGACCCTAGCTATTTTGAGAATTGATGGAAAGGTAGAGGCTTCAATGGATTTATTGAATAGTGTTGCTATGATTGGTGACAGTACCTGTGAAGCTTTTTTGTACATAAAAGTTGGTAGGCTGTTTATGTCTCCTGCCTTGTTTTTAAGGGTGTTGATTATGAGCGAGACTTCAATTGGGTTGGTAGGAGCTAGGAATAGCGTATTAGGGTAGGTGTTTGTGAGGTAGTCTGTTGGACGGGTGTTTGAGCTTGGGATTTTACTCGCTAGATTCTTTCCTATTGATGAGGAATGATTGATGGAGGGACAATATGATGAGGAGTGATTGATGGAGAGACAGTAAGATGAGGAATGATTGATGGAGGGACAATAAGAGGAGTGATTGATGGAGGGACAGTAAGAGGAGGAGTGATTGATGGAGGGACAGTAAGATGAGGAGTGATTGATGGAGGGACAGTAAGATGAGGAGTGATTGATGGAGGGACAGTAAGAGGAGTGATTGATGGAGGGACAGTAAGAGGAGGAGTGATTGATGGAGGGACAGTAAGATGAGGGAGTGATTGATGGAGGGACAGTAAGATGAGGGAGTGTTTGATGGAGGGACAGTAAGATGAGGAGTGATTGATGGAGGGACAGTAAGAGGAGTGATTGATGGAGGGACAGTAAGAGGAGGAGTGATTGATGGAGGGACAGTAAGATGAGGGAGTGATTGATGGAGGGACAGTAAGATGAGGGAGTGTTTGATGGAGGGACAGTAAGATAGAGGGAGTGTTTGATGGAGGAACAGTAAGATAGAGGGAGTGTTTGATGGAGGAACAGTAAGATGAGGGAGTGTTTGATGGAGGTAAGATGAGGGAGTGTTTGATGGAGGGGCCGTAAAATGAGGGAGTGTTTGATGGAGGGACCGTAAGATGAGGGAGTGTTTGATGGAGGGATAGGGAGGTGAGATTATTTGATAGAGGACAGTGAGGGAAGGAGTCAGAGAGGAAAAGATTATGAGATAGAAGAGTGTGAGGGAGGAGGGAGCTAGTGTGAGGGAGGAGGGAGCTAGTGTGAGGGAGGAGGGAGCTAGTGTGAGGGAGGAGGGAGCTAGTGTGAGGGAGGAGGGAGCTAGTGTGAAAGAAAGGTAGTATGATGGAGGGAGTGACTCACCGTCCCTCCCTACTCCCTTATGAATAAGCCATAACACCCTCCCTCCATAACACGTGCACAGGCGACCGGACACCTCCATGATAACATATCTAAACACCAGTAGTGAACTGTTCAGGATTCACTGGAATATTGTTACCACCAGCACCAACAAGCAACACAAATTAACACAAACTCTGCAGTAACATTATCACCTTGAGGTTATATTAATGTTAAACAAAAAATCTAATCCATAAGGAATATGCATAACTTTTAAGTTATGTGGGAGTACTGTAATTATATTTCATATGAGAAACAACTAAGAAATCCTACTAAATAATCTATGTCTAGCTCTTAGGATTAGTGTTCCAGAAATGCATTGCATGCTAGTGGCTTTCTCTTGTGCTTAACAATAATTTATTACATGAAAAACTATATTATCTGTGTACTGTATAAAAGAAATAAACAATCTGAATTTGAATTTTAAGTCATTAAGGCCCAACTTTCACTTAAACCAGTAATAATTGTGGAAAAAGTTGAATTTTCCTAAATTCAGCATCTATAAATTTGAATTATATAATAATTGTATATTAGTGTGAGCTCGTCTCTGGCAAGACAGTGATGGAGTGAATGATGCAAGTTTTGGTGGGGTGTCCCCTACCTTGGTGGGAGACACCCGATGTCTTAATAAAAACAAAAAAAAAGGAAAACCATCAACCTTTAAAAAGAATATTTGGCAGTATATATGAAAGTACGTAAGTAAGAAGTTACGTAAGTAACTTCTTACTTGAATTCTTTCTTACTTAGGTAGTTACACTATTTCTGGATGATTAAAATTGTCTTATATAGTAACATGTGTAAATTACCTTGGATAACCCCCCAAAAAAGTCAGTGACGTATTTCTAATGGGAAATATGAAGATAATGTGATACTGGTCACTATGTATAATAAAAACAACCAAAGTGGTCAGGACACTTAATTAACCTTTCATCTCTTTCTTCCTGTCTGCCCACAGCATACATACATAAGGGGGATTACCAATAGACCCCTGGTTGTCTTCAAGTAGGCGCTGGACAGGCACCTAAAGTCAGTACCTGACCAGCCGGGCTGTGGTTCGTACGTCGGGTTGCGTGCGGCCAACAGTAACAGCCTGATTGATCAGGCCCTGATCCACCACGAGGCCTGGTCAGACCGGGCCGCGGGGGCGTTGACCCCCGAAACCCTCTCCAGGTATACAGTCTTTCAGTTCTGTTCTGCCGCAATCCTTTACCCTTCATTATTGGCGTTTGTCTTTTATGTCCGAATAAAAATTGGTTATTCAGATTTACACTATCCTTATCAACCACGTGACTAATAATTCTCTTTTACATTACATTGTTCAAATTTACATTATCCTTATCAACCACGTGACTAATAATTCACTTTTACATTATATTGTTCAAATTTACACTATCCTTATCAACCACGTGACTAATAATTCTCTTTCATATTACATTATTCAAATTTACACTATCCTTATCAACCACGTGACTAATAATTCACTTTCATATTACATAAATCATAATCAGAAAGCTATTAAAACTTTTCAGACTGTTTTTATACACGTACTCTATAAACCAATACTAATAATTCGTCCTTTGTAAAATCGGGACTGAAACGTGATCAGATTTACACTACCAATATCCACACATTCCACTAGTATTATGGCATTTTTTTTATTAATACCAGCCTTCATTATTATTATTATTATAATTAATACCAAGAGTTAAACCTACTAGGGTCATACGGTAATACACCAGCCTTTGTGATGACACCTATCGTTATTATAAATACATACTAGCCTCTAGTGTCAGCACAACTTTTCTGGCATGTGTACGTTGTATTTTGGCACTACCAGCCTCTAGTTTCAATACACACTGTTTATGTCATGTATATGTTGTATTCTGACACTGCCAGCCTCTAGTGTCACGTTTGTCATGTATATGTATTCTGACACTGCCAGCCTCTAGTGGCACACGTTTATTATAATAATAATAATAATAATAATAATAATATCTTTATTTATTACAAATACATACATGTACAAGGTATACAGACCATAGCTGACATCAATGACATACTACTATATAGAAAGCCCCTTGTTATGCTGAGCATTTCCCGCAAATTAGGTCAATTTTGTCGCAGGATGCGACCCACACCAGTCGACTAACACCCAGGTACCTATTTTACTGCTGGGTGAACATAGACAACCAGTGTAAGGAAACACGTCCGATGTTTCCACCCCTTCGCCAGGAATTGAACCCGGACCCTCACCATGTGAGAGCTTTTGCCACCAGGCCACGGGTCACCATATACATTGTATTCTAACACTGTTATCCTCTAGTGTCACGTTTCTGTCATGTATACGTTGTATTTTGACACTACCAGCCTTCAGTGTCATAAGAATATACACTAGAACACGCCTACTAGCCTATACTAGGCAGGTCCAATTCACACCCAACCACACCCACTTATGTACCCAAGTTCTTGCGTCTGTCCCACTCATCTACAACTCTATTGCCAAACCAGTATTTCCCAATATCCTTTCTAAATCTAAATTTCTCCAACTTGAATCCATTGTTGTGAGTCTTGTCTTGGTAAGATATTTTTAACACGCTATTTATATTCCCTTTATTTATTCCGATTTTCCATATCTTACCTAATTTTACGACTTTCCAAAGAGTGCAAGTTCAATACCTTCAGCCTACTGTGAGCAGCGCTGTATGGCCCTTACGGGTTTAGCATTTAGTTATTATTGTAATAATTCATCCTATTGTAGTTATTAAATACATGGAATCAACTTCATCCTTTTCTGTGTATTTTCCGGCGTATTTATGTCCATATTATTATTATTATATAGTAACATGGAGACCAGAACAGAGCAGCATAATCTAAATGAAGTCTAACCAAACATATACAAAGTATACCCCTAGAACTTCTGTTATTTATACTTCTTGATATGAAGCCAAGAATTCTATACACTTTATTGGGAACACTTTTGCACTGTTGTCTTGGTTTTCAATTTCTGCTAACTACAACTTCATAACGGCTTGACAAAGCTCCTGGAGAGCGAAACGTTGCCACAATAAAATGTCACTTTAGTTGCACTTCACGTTTATGTCATGTATACTTTGTATTATGACACTACCAACCTTTGTTTCACTCAATTTTGACTACCATCCTTTAGTGTCATGACAAAACGTCTATGCCATGTATGTTGTATTCTGACACTACCAACCTCTAGTGTCATGACACAACGTTTGTCATGTATACTTTGTATTCTGACACTATCAACCTCTAGTGTCATGACACAACGTTCATGTCATGTATAATTTGTACTCTTGACACTATCAACCTCTAGTGTCATGACACAACGTTTATGTCATGTATACTTTGTATTGACACTATCAACCTCTAGTGTCATGACACGTTTATGTCATGCATACTTTGTATTGACACTATCAGCCTCTAGTGTCATGACAACGTTTATGCCATGTATATTACTGCACACTAACTGCACCTTTCAAGGCGGGTGAAATTGCTGACCTTGGAAATGTGCAGAGAACCTTCACCGCACGCATAAGTGCGATAAACTACCTCAATTACTGGGAACACTTGAAGTTCCTAAACCTGTACTCTCTAGAACGCAGGCGGGAGAGATACATTATTATATACACATGGAAAATTCTCGAGGGCTTAGTACCAAACTTGCACACAAAAATCACTCCCTACGAAAGCAAAAGACTCGGCAGGCGATGTAACATCCCCCCAATGAAGAGCAGGGGTGCCACTAGCACGTTGAGGGACAACACAATAAGTGTCAGGGGCCCAAGATTGTTCAACTGCCTCCCAGCATACATCAGGGGGATTACCAACAAACCCCTGGCTGTCTTCAAACAGGCACTGGACAGGCACCTAAAGTCGGTACCTGACCAGCCAGGCTGTGGTTCGTACGTTGGACTGCGTGCGGCCAGCAGTAACAGCCTGGTTGATCAGGCTCTGGTCCAACAGGAGGCCTGGTCACAGACCGGGCCGCGGGGGCGTTGACCCCTGGAATTCTCTCCAGGTAGACTCCAGGTAGATACTTTGTATTGACACTATCAACCTTTAGTGTCATGACACAACGTTTATGTCATGTATACTTTGTATTGACACTATCAACCTCTAGTGTCATGACACGTTTATGTCATGCATACTTTGTATTGACACTATCAGCCTCTAGTGTCATGACACAATGTTTATGTCATGTATACTTTGTATTGACACTATCAACCTCTAGTGTCATGACACGTTTATGTCATGCATACTTTGTATTGACACTATCAGCCTCTAGTGTCATGACACGTTTATGTCATGTATACTTTGTATTGACACTATCAGCCTCTAGTGTCATGACACAACGTTTATGCCATGTATACTTTGTATTGACACTATCAACCTCTAGTGTCATGACACAACGTTTATGCCATGTATACTTTGTATTGACACTATCAACCTCTAGTGTCATGACGCTTATTTTTCATTATATTATTAAAGCTTATTATCCACGCTACCTCTCTAACAGCACTACTATAATTTACAAGAGTGCGACTACAATTTACAGAAGCACCACTACAATTTACAGAAGCACCACTACAATTTACAGAAGCACCACTACAATTTACAGAAGCACCACTACAATTTACGAGAGCAAAACTATAATTTTATCTGGAAAGTAATTTCCAACAACCTTCAGTACTGCCATAAATTTAAGATGTATATAGGAGAAATTTATGCTTGTACACTTAGATTTCTAACCCCCTCGGCTTGATGTATTTCTCCATTTATCCCCTTATTTCCATACAAAAAAATTATCATCATAAAGGGACAGAAAAACAAAATCAGAAAAATTTGATTATTCAATTATCAGGTACATCAAATATTTACCCCTTGCCATGTAATTTTTTACCCCCAAGGGGAAAATTCACCCCTGGTTGAGAATCACTGGCTTACACTAAGCCCAGCATCATAGGCATAAAAAAACCATACCACGGGTGGGGTTCGAACCCGCGGTCAGTCTCAAAACTCCAGACTGTCGCGTAAGCCACTGGGCCAGCTAGCTTCGAACGGGTTCGAACCCCACCCGTGGTATGGTTTGTTTGCAATCGTATCATTACGATTTAGTGAGTCATCATAGGCATACAATGAGGATAAATTACAGACTTCAAGCATCCCGCTGAAGAATTATTGACTAAAATAAGACAGTTTTTCCAGCATTTCGAGACGCAATGGACACGCCCCACTTTTTTTTACTCTTGCAAAGTCACTGTAGCTACAGTGCTGTTTAGGAATAGAAGTTCGTTGTCATTTCCTTCTTTTATTTCAAAATCTAGAACGTGTTTCATGCTATTTGTGGTGAAGCGCTAAAGCCGTATGGGGTCATACAGCGCCTTGGGGAATGGGAGGCAATCAGGTTTAATCCTAGGAACGGGGAGGGTAGCTCAAGGTCCTGGAATCAAGAGCCCTTTGATCAGCATTAAGGCGCCTTGGGGGCGTGTCAGGAAAGTAATGAAAAGACCATTCCAACACGATTTCAGCACACAAAAAAACTCAAAAACTATTTCCACTCGGTTTTTATGCACCCTCAATAAAGACAGGACACTTCATTATGTAACGGACCAGTTTTATTACTAGACGAGGACACTAGATAACTAGAAAATAAGGAGACTCACAGCATAATCCATGGTAACGTGGTGCTCCTACACTCACAGCTGACAGACTGGATCCTCCCCCATCCAAGGTTATATTTGACTAGAGTTGCCACACACTGCACCAGGCTACTACATTCTCTACATATTCTCTAAATATTCTCTACACATTCTCCAAATATTCTCTACACATTATCTACAAGTCTCTACACATTCTCTTTATATTCTCTATAATTTTCTGTACTTATTTTACACAGTCTCACATTCTATACGTATTTTCTGCACATTCACTCTATGCATTCTACACTTTCTCTACATTACGCATTATCCATACTCTCTACATAGCCTTTACACATTCTCAACACATACAAAAGACATGAAACATGTGAAGGACCTGGGTGTCATAATGTCAGCTGACCTTTCATTTGCTAATGTTAAAGCTAATCTTTTATTTCTACAAAGTTCGATATACAACTAACAAAAGTTGAGAAAGCCAGATAAATGCCTGGGTAGATAACGAGAACTTTCAAAACAGAAATACTGCCAATGGAGACACTAAATCATTTTATTTCCTGTGTGGGTGGAATTACACGCATCATGAAACCATGACACATTTCCTGCTGTGATCCTTATCCATATAATGACTTGTTGACAGGAGAGAAGAAGCATTTTGAAAAAGATAAGAGTGAAGGACTTCTGCCGTGAGGCGGAAATCCTAGTAGACTAGGTTAGTATTATGCTCAACCATTTGGGTTTTGTGCTAGACCATTTTGATATTATGCTAGACCATTTTTGGTATTATGCTAGACCATTTTTGGTATGCTAGACCATAGTTTCAACACATTATAACCAACAACGAGTTGAAGATTGAGACACTTATGCAACATATGGGAATCTTTATTGAGGAAACGTTTCGCTACACAGTGGCTTCATCAGTCCAATACCAGGCAAAAAGGTGTAAAGAGAGGAGGCGTTTGAGGTAATCAGTCCCTCAGCCTGGAATCGATGTCTTCAGTCCATCACTTGTAAAAAATACAGCATAAGGCCGGAGAAGTGGCTTATATACTGTAGTCAGGTGAGTGGAAGCAGGAGGCGGCGGAGTCATAGTGGAACCATCCACTAGTGTAAGTAGGTCTTCGTCCAAAGGTTGGACAAGTATTAAAGAATTTCTTTTCTACAAGATTGATGGACTGAACACATCGATTCCAGGCTGAGGGACTGATTACCTCAAACTACTCCTCTCCTTACACCTTTCTGCTTTGTATTGGACTGATGAAGCCACTGTGTGGCGAAACGTTTCTTAAATAAAGATTCCCATATGTTGCATGTCTCAATCTTCAACTTGTCGGTTTTAAACTATTTATCATATATACTAGTATCCTGGGAAATACACACCTCTCGGTATATATACTGGGAGATATACACATCTGGGTGGTGTATATATATCCCTGGGATAACTAAAACTTCAAATCTTTCCTTTCACCACAAACTAGATTTTTTTTTTTTTTACATAAATCACTTTTACAGACTAAGAGCTGTTATCCTATCTCAGTTTATTTCAAAACCCAGCCCTATCTGAGGTATACTACCACCCCCCAGGATGCCACCCACAACAGTTGACTAACACCCAGGTACCTACTGCTAGGTGAACAGGGGTAGCAGATGTAAGGAAACATGTCCAACGCTTCCACCCATGCCAGGATCGAGCCACGGACACAGAATGTGAGCTGAGTGCGTTGTCAACCGAGCCACTGTTTCTCCAAGAGTCACAGGCAATACAAAAACAACCCGTATATAGGAGAGGGAAGGTTATGGCGACGTTTCGGACCAACATGGACCATTTACAAGTCACATTAACACACGAGATGGTTGGTAATGTTTGTCAGGAAATATAACAAGTGTTTCATTACGCGGATCTTAATCATACGATGACCCACAGCTGGAGCTTTTGGTCATCTGACCGAGGCCTTCCGCTGGCTCACCGGACCACCCCTCTATAAATTATGATTAGGATAACACGAAAGTGAGGGAGCCAGTATATATAGGCGAGTACAGTCATAAACACCAGAAGATATCGTTAGAACCAGCACCTAGGCACTGCTGCCATGGTTTTGAGAGTTCTACCAGCACACAAGAATAAAGATACCTAACTGTTGCACATGTGTCTTGTTATCAGCATGTCTGTATTGTATACCATTTTCATATACAAGAACGAAGGAGCACTGCAGGTCCATTGGTCCATGCTAGGCAGGCCCAACTCACACCCACCCACGTACACGTCCAACTTATATAATAATAATAATAATAATAATAATAATAATAATAATAATAATAATAATAATAATAATAATAATAATATCTTTATTTACTAAAGGCCTAGTTGACATCAATGACATACTACTATATAGAAAGCCCCTTGTTATGCTGAGCATTTCCCGCAAATTAGGTCGGTGTCCCAGGATGCGACCCATACCAGTCGACTAACACCCAGGTACCCATTTACTGATGGGTGAACATAGACAACCGGTGTAAAGAAACACGCCCAATGTTTCTACCCTGGCTGGGAATCGAACCCAAAGCCTCGCGGTGTGAAACGAAAGCTTTAGCTACCAGGCCACCAGAGCCCCAAATTAATTTTCAGAGTTTCCGTCTTCATAAGGGTTGCTATTGAGCACTCATGGTTAAGTCACGTTAAGTTAACATATATTAACAAATATTTCTGTTCAATTACCCTACAGCAACAAAACTATAAAAAAAAGTGTCGTACGTCAGGCACCACGGAACGCGTAGACATTCCAAACGTCTATTTTTTTCTCAAATGATAAAAATTTTGAAGCATAAGGTTTGTCCTTGGGATGGGGATGTTAATGGTGGTAGTGTGGACCGGTGCAGAGGCGCCATTATGTCTAGCCTCTCGTTCTTACCCCCTCCCTCCACCATATACTACACTAAATCAATACCTTTTTATTTTGACTTTGGGTACTAAGCATTCTTATAAAGTTAGTCTATATAGTACGATTTTTTTTTTCAAATGCATTTCAAAAAGTGATTACAAAATTACATAGCATGTGCCATGAAGGCTTTTTCACGTGTTATTCAGTTTTGGATACACATTTTTTCAATTGCATCTACAAAAATCACATTATATAGAGGAGTTTCATAGGAAAGCTGACTTGAATATAGAAACAATTCTGCAATGGAGGTTACACAGATGTTATTCTAGACACATAAAAAATATTTTAAAGGCTTTTCAAAGCTCTATTTATATGTATGTTTACAAGAATGTAGATTTAACCTAGGATAACCTAATTAAGTCAAACAGGATATATATATATGCTGAGAGGTGTCTTTCTCTCGGCGTATATGTATATACATGTAGTGGAGGCAGGAACCATACATAGCTTTAAGACGAGGTATGATAAAGCTCATGGAGCAGAAAGAGGACCTAGTAGCAATCAGAGAAGAGGCGGGACTAGGAGCTGAGTCTCGACCCCTGCAATCACAATTAGGTGAGTACTCAGAGTTTAATCTTTATTTTAGGTATTTTTGCCTTAAGGGGACAAGGTTACGTGTATCCTTAATAAGCCTAGTTCAGTAGATAGGATTTAAACCCCATTATCCCTCCACAGTAACATTTCTTTTAGGATCCAATACCACTAAGTACCTAGTTGAAATAACGTGGTTGTAATGAACTAGCTGTAATTAGTTTAATTACTTATTGTGATGAGTATTGTAGTGTTAAATATTGTATTCAAGGGGAAGGGCTAAAACCGTAAGAGAGGCTGTCAGGTTTGCTCCTGGCAAGAAGGTAGCTCCAGTTACCTGGATCAAGAGCCCTTCACCAGCATCTCAAGGGCCGGAGGAATTAGGAGTGACAAGACAGGTCAATGTTTTCCAGGAGTCCAGTTGAATCCAGTTCATGTCTGAGTCCGCTTAATATACACCGCAGTGTATACCAGTTCCACTAATATACACCAGTGTATACCAGTTCCACTAATATACACCAGTGTATACCAGTTCCACTAATATACACCACAGTGTATACCAGTTCCACTAATATACACCAGTGTATACCAGTTCCACTAATATACACCACAGTGTATACCAGTTCCACTAATATACACCAGTGTATACCAGTTCCACTAATATACACCAGTGTAAACCAGTTCCACTAATATACACCAGTGTATACCAGTTCCACTAATATACACCAGTGTATACCAGTTCCACTAATATACACCAGTGTATAGCAGCCCCACCATACACCACAGTGTATACTGATGGGACTCTGGTATACACTGTGTATACTAGTTCCACCAATATACACCACAGTGTATACCAATCTTACCAATATACACCACATTGTATAGCAGTCCCACCAATATACACCACAGTGTATAGTAGTCCCACCAATATACACCACATTGTATAGCAGTCCCACCAATATACACCACAGTGTATAGTAGTCCCACCAATATACACCACATTGTATAGCAGTCCCACCAATATACACCACAGTGTATAGTAGTCCCACCAATATACACCACAGTGTATAACAGTCCCACCAATATACACCAGTGTATAACAGTCCCACCAATATACACCACAGTGTATAACAGTCCCACCAATATACACCACAGTGTATAACAGTCCCACCAATATACACCACAGTGTATAACAGTCCCACCAATATACACCACAGTGTATAACAGTCCCACCAATATACACCACAGTGTATAACAGTCCCACCAATATACACCACAGTGTATAACAGTCCCACCAATATACACCACAGTGTATAACAGTCCCACCAATATACACCAGTGTATAACAGTCCCACCAATATACACCACAGTGTATAACAGTCCCACCAATATACACCACAGTGTATAACAGTCCCACCAATATACACCACAGTGTATAACAGTCCCACCAATATACACCACAGTGTATAACAGTCCCACCAATATACACCACAGTGTATAGCAGTCCCACCAATATACACCACAGTGTATAACAGTTCCACCAATATACACCACAGTGTATAACAGTCCCACCAATATACACCACAGTGTATAGCAGTCCCACCAATATACACCACAGTGTATACCAGAGTTCACCAATACATTATTATTATTATTATATGTGGTTGTGGTAGTAGTAATAATAATAATAGTAGTAGTAATAATAATAATAGTAGTAGTAGTAGTAGTAGTAGTAATAGCAGCAGCAGCAGTAGTAATAATAGTAGTAATAATAATAATAATAGTAATAATAGTAGTAATAATAGTAGTAATAGTACTAGCAGTAGTAGTAGTAGTGGTAGTAGTAATATTCAAGGACTTCGGTGTTATCTCGGTAGTAACATTGGATCTTTAAATATTCTATCTACAGAAATGAGTGATCAAACTTTGCCTCTGTAGTGGCCCTTCTGCATGCCTGTGAGAAGCCTGTGTTTGGTTTCCAGGGTATTCTTACTCTACTCACCAGTACGAAAAATAAAATGTCAAGAGAATGTTTTCATTATTGTGACGAGGTAACCTTTACACACACACACGACAGACAGAAGGGATAAATTCAGAAGCTAATGAGGAGAATACAAGTGGGCGAGGATCAGATATGCCTACAAGATCTGGACAGGCTGCAAGCCTGGTCAGACAAATGGCTCCTGGAGTTTAATCCCAACAAGTGCAAAATCATGAAGTTTGGGGAAGAACAAGGAAGACCGCAGACGAAGTACAGCCTAGGAGATCAAAGGCTGCAAAACTCACTTAAGGAAAAGGACCTTGGGGTGAGTATAATACCGAGCACATCTGAGGCGCATGTCAACCAAATAACTGCTGCAGTATATGGGCGATTGGCAAACCTAAGACTAACGTTTCGGCACCTCAGTAAAGAATCATTCAAGACTCTGTACACCGTGTACGTCAGGCCCATATTGGAGTATGCAGCACCAGTATGGAACCCACACCTGGTTAACCACATCAAGAAATTAGAGAAAGTGCAAAGGTTTGCAACAAGACTAGTCCCGGAGCTAAGGCGTATGTCCTACGAGGAGAGGTTAAGGGAAATCAATCTGACTACACTGAAAGACAGGAGAGATAGAGGGGACATGACAACGACATATAAAATACCTAGAAGAATTGACAAGGTGGATAGGAACAGAATGTTTCATAAATGGGGCACAAGGGAACACAGCAACAAGGGGTCAGAGCAACAAGGGGTCACAGCAACAAGGGGACACAGCAACAAGGGGACACAGCAACAAGGGGACACACCAACAAGGGGACACACCAACAAGGGGACACACCAACAAGGGGACACACCAACAAGGGGACACACCAACAAGGGGACACACCAACAAGGGGACACACAAACAAGGGGACACACCAACAAGGGGACACACCAACAAGGGGACACAGCTGGAAGTTGAAAACTCAGATGAATCACAGGGATGTTAGGAAATATTTCTTTAGTCATAAGTTGTCAGGAAGTAGAACAATCTGGAGAGTGATGTAGTCTAGGCAGAATCCATACATCCACAACTAGGTGAGGACACACACGCGCGCGCACACACACACACACACACACACACACAACATAAAGTCAAAAGCATTAGATAATTATCTGAGAGAGAGCGAAGGTCAACAATACAATTCCCTCCATATCTAAAAACATCTCTAATCTATAGTCAACAATATTAATTTCGTTCATATTATCGATTTATATTACTATATCTAAATTAAAATTGGCTAAAAATAATACATATTTTAACATTATTTATAGTGAAGGTAAACAAAGCTATCCTAGTCTAACCAGCTATCTTCACGAGGTACAAAATTGATCACGATTCATTTTTTCAGAGATTTTGCTGGGATTATTATTCCTGAGGGTTAGTAACCCAGTAAAGCCACTGTCATCAGACTGTCTTATTTCCATTGTGGTCTTTTAATCTTGTCCCCCAGGATGAAACCCACAACAGTCGACTAACACCCATGGGCTAGGAGCTGTGACTCGACCCCTGCAACCACAAATAGGTAAGTACCCAGGTACCTACTTACTGCTAGATGAACAGGGACAACAGGTGCAAGGTGACTAACACCCAGGTACCTACGTACTGCTAGATGAACAGGGACAACAGGTGCAAGGTTACTAACACCCAGGTACCTACTTACTGCTAGATGAACAGGGACAACAGGTGCAAGGTGACTAACACCCAGGTACCTACTTACTGCTAGATGAACAGGAACAACAGGTGCAAGGTTACTAACACCCAGGTACCTACTTACTGCTAGATGAACAGGGACAGCAGATGCAAGGTGACTAACACCCAGGTACCTACTTACTGCTAGATGAACAGGGACAGCAGGTGTAAGGTGACTAACACCCAGGTACCTACTTACTGCTAGGTGAACAGGGACAACAGGTGCAAGGTTACTAACACCCAGGTACCTACTTACTGCTAGATGAACAGGGACAGCAGGTGTAAGGTGACTAACACCCAGGTACCTACTTACTGCTAGATGAACAGGGACAGCAGGTACAAGGTGACTAACACCCAGGTACCTACTTACTGCTAGATGAACAGGGACAGCAGGTACAAGGTGACTAACACCCAGGTACCTACTTACTGCTAGATGAACAGGGACAGCAGGTGTAAGGTGACTAACACCCAGGTACCTACTTACTGCTAGATGAACAGGGACAGCAGGTACAAGGTGACTAACACCCAGGTACCTACTTACTGCTAGATGAACAGGGACAGCAGGTACAAGGTGACTAACACCCAGGTACCTACTTACTGCTAGATGAACAGGGACAGCAGGTATAAGGAAGCACACTCAACGTTTCCACTCGTCCGGGGTTCGAACTCAGGTCCCTCAGCGAGTCCAGACCGCTACCAACTGAGCCACGGAATACATTAACACTTTTCGGGGTACTTACGTTGTATGGGATGATCCTGCCGCCCGAGGGTGAGGCAGAGTGGGTGGCAGACATGCGGGTGGCTTGACACACACTCTGTTGTGCGGGGAAACTGCCACCCGCAGCGGATGGGTGACCACCTGCTTGGGTGTAAGGTGCCGCCCCAGCACCTGGATAGGGGCTTCCTCCAGTACCTGGGTAGGGGCTACCCCCAGCACCTGGGTAGAGGCTACCCCCAGCAGGCGAGTAGGGGCTTGCCCCAGCAGGTGGGTATGGAGAGGCCCCGGGTGCAGGCGGGTACTGTGCGGCTCCTGAAGGCGGGTAGGGCGATGCTCCAGGGGCAGGTGGGTAGGATGAAGCCCCCGGGGCAGGTGGGTAGGGTGAAGCTCCTGGGGCAGGTGGGTATGAAGAAAACCCAGTTGTTGGTGGATACTGTGCAACTCCTTGAGCAGGAGGATAGGGAGATGCTCCTGGAGCAGGAGGATATGGCGAAGCTCCTGGAGCAGGAGGATATGGAGAAGCTCCTGGAGCAGGAGGATACGGCGAAGCTCCTGGGGCAGGTGGATAGGGTGATGCTCCTGGGGCAGGTGGATATGGCGAGGCTCCTGGGGCAGGTGGATATGGCGAAGCTCCTGGGGCAGGTGGATAGGGTGATGCTCCTGGGGCAGGTGGATAGCCTGGGGCAGGTGGATACCCACCACCAGCAGGAGGATACATTGGATAACCAGAGCCCTGCCAAAAACAATAGGAATGAAAATTTTTTAATGGTAAATGCCGATGACTTGGTACAAGGCATTAAAGAGCTTCTCACTATATATATATATATATATATATATATATATATATATATATAAAATAGCATTGAATCCCGTTCATCAGACTGAAAACGTAATGTATTTATTTATTTTTGATATGATAAGAGACCAAATCCCAAAACAGGTCGCTTATTAACAAAGACCACAAATGGCACACGCACCTACATTTACGTAAATGTCGAAATTAAACAAATGGCAGATTACAAAAGGTATGTATTGTTGTATGTTAGATATGATTAAGAGCCTACACCCCCAAATAGGTCACCTGTGACACCACAAAGTTGCACACATCTATATTTACCTTACAAGAGGTTAGGAACGAATTAAAATTTTATAACCGAGCCACAATACGAACGGGATTGAAACACTAATATATTTTGCAATATAGTTTTCAAAATAAATAACTCATAAGCTAAAACACCTTGAACATATCTCATTTGTAAGTTGAAACATTGGGAACACAACTCGTTTTAATGTTGAAACTCCTGGAACACTACTTGTTTGTAAGTTGAAACACCAGAAACACTACTTGTTTGTAAGTTGAAACACCAGGAACACTACTTGTTTGTAAGTTGAAACACCAGGAATACTACTTGTTTGTAAGTTGAAACACCAGGAATACTACTTGTTTGTAAGTTGAAACACCAGGAATACTACTTGTTTGTAAGTTGAAACACCAGGAATACTACTTGTTTGTAAGTTGAAACACCAGGAACACCACTTGTTTGTAAGTTGAAACACCAGGAACACTACTTGTTTGTAAGTTGAAACACCAGGAACACTACTTGTTTGTAAGTTGAAACACCAGGAATACTACTTGTTTGTAAGTTGAAACACCAGGAACACTACTTGTTTGTAAGTTGAAACCCCAGGAACACTACTTGTT
The DNA here is from genome assembly GCA_009830355.1 of Cherax destructor. NCBI lineage: Eukaryota > Metazoa > Arthropoda > Malacostraca > Decapoda > Parastacidae > Cherax > Cherax destructor. The sequence continues at coordinate 65,759 of WNWK01005530.1, read as the reverse complement.
TGTAAGTTGAAACACCAGGAACACTACTTGTTTGTAAGTTGAAACACCAGGAACATTACTTGTTTGTAAGTTGAAACACCAGAAACAACTAGTTTGTAAGTTTCAGACCTGCACTTGTGTTGCAATAAAAGCGAGCAATTACCTTACTTTTAAAAATAAAAAAGCCACGATACAAATATTTTCACCAGGAAGAGCCAAAACAATAAGTTCACACCAGATCCTGATCAGCCGGGCTGTTCTTCGTACGTTGAACAGCGTGCGGCAGAGTAATAGCCTAGTTGATCAGGTCTTGATCCACCAAGAGGCCTAGTCTTGTACCGGGCCTCCTGGTGGATTGACCCCGGAAATATCCTTCAGGTAGGGATCATACAGTGCTTGTATGATCAGAGGCCTAATTGCAAGCAGCCTATTGCAATGTTAATAACTTTGGCCCAGTGAAGGTTGAAACTGATACCTGAAATGCTTTGAATATACATAGGCTTTCCCATGTAAAAAACCTTTGTATCTAATTTGTTTTGTTTAAAACGGTGTATATATATATATAATAGATAGTGGTCATTTTAAACATACAAAAAGTGAAAAGATTATGGTTAGATAAGACTGACAGGGAATTAACAAATAGTGAGTTATATTGTGTCAAGGTCTGAATGTGGAAAATTGTTGGAAGCGGTCATCACCCTGTAAGTAATTTAATTTGCTGAGTCAGCAACCGCCTTGTCTTGACCACTATATAGTGTTCAGTTATCTGTAAGTGGTTCTGGGGATTATATTCCCCAGGGCCTGGTTCCAGACTAAGCCTCCTAGGATAAAAGTTTTTTTTAAGGTTATCTTAGGCCTGGTCAAGGACCGGGCCACGGGGGTGTTGACCCCCGGAACATCCTCCAGGTATACACCCACGAAATTAGTTACAGAGCAACGAGGAGAAGCTGAAGAAATTGAATCTAATGACACATATGTCGGTTCCATATACGTACGTATAGTTTTAAGAGTAGGGCCCACGAGGCTTGGAGGGAATTTGACAAGCGGCAATTTGAGAGGCGGGGCCAGGAGCTAAGGCTCGTTTCCTGCAACCACAAATACGTGTGTGTATACACACACACACGTGCAATTGTTGACATTGAGTTCCTTTTGTTGAAAATTCAATATTTTGATCATTTCACCCATGTTTTCGCTTCAAGGTGGTGCCTTGAATCTGAAGGTCCCCTGATCCAAGGAACTGAAGCAACCCTCCTCTTCCTTGGATGAAACTTAATTGCCTTCCATTTCCAATTGTTGCATTACCCCCGAATAACCCCTCCGTGTTTAATTAAATAATTAATTAACGCTTCCTCGTGAACATAAACATAAATTATAAAAATTATATAAAATACAAAAAAATACTCAAATCACAAAACATAAAATTACAAAAATATATTAAAAATATATAAAGATAAAATTATTAACATTGAAATTATAAAATAGGTTCAATTTACATGCAACAGATCAACAACTCAAGGCATCAGGACTTGTGTATAACATACGCTATAACCAGCTGTTGGGTGTAGTGGATAATTTGTTCCCTGAGAAAGAGAGAAACTTTAGCATATATTAAATATATACAGTATATATATATATATATATATATATATATATATATATATATATATATATATATATATATATATATATACATATATATATCTTGTATCGTAAACAAACTATACAAGATGCAAAAACAACCACGAGGGGAGTTGAGTGACAGCTCTAGGCATTTTGTGTTGCAATCCTTACATCTTCAGGAACTTCCAATGTTGCAGAAATTAGTAGGAATTCCAGGTAGATTCGTTCAAGAGAACGACTCTAGCTAGAATGAGATGGCATCAAGCAGACCAGTTCCAAGTGCTAGAAAATGAAGGCAAGATATTGAAACAGTATCTAGAGTCGTTCCTTTGAACCAATCTATCTGGACTTCTTATTCATTTCTGCAACACTGCAAGCTCCTGAAGATGTGTTAATTGCAACATGAACGGCCTAGAGTTAACATTCAACTCCCCAAGGTTATTTTGCATATAGTATATAAATAGTAAATATATATATACGTATATGTATATACCAGTACCAGGTTCGTTCGTCTTACCTTGAGTCACGTCAATAGTTTGGGCAACTTGCCTCGTATAGTAAAAGTTTAAAACACAGTTATTATTAATACAATCACCAATCCAATTTTTTTTTTCATGTAAAAAATGCTGAAATTCGAACATTCACAACTTACCTGGCCGAAGCCGGCGCCGGGAGGATTGCCTGGGTAACTCATCTAAAAATAATAATAAACCATATTAATTATTATTATAATTATTATGGGAATCGATAAACCCGTAATGGTTATATAAGGCTTAAGATATATGATGTAATCAGGCTTCATCCAAGGGGAAAATAGCTCAAATTCCTCACATCAAGAGCCCTTTATCAGCATGAGAGATACAGACTGAATGCAGTGTATTAAGGGCAGTGTGTATGGAGTGTGGTTGAATGCAGTGTATTAAGGGCAGTGTGTATGGAGTGTGGTTGAATGCAGTGTATTAAGGGCAGTGTGTATGGAGTGTGGTTGAATGCAGTGTATTAAGGGCAGTGTGTATGGAGTGTGGTTGAATGCAGTGTATTAAGGGCAGTGTGTATGGAGTGTGGTTGAATGCAGTGTATTAAGGGCAGTGTGTATGAATGCAGTGTATCGAAGCTGTGTGCACTGTATATTGTGTGAGACCGAATGTATTGTGTATTGAGTGAGACTGACCTCTTTGTAGTGTTACTGCATACAGAGCACTGAGATTGAGTGCAATGTGTATTGAGTGAGGCTGACCTCTTTACAGAGCACTGAGATTGAGTGCAATGTGTATTGAGTGAGGCTGACCTCTTTACAGAGCACTGAGATTGAGTGCAATGTGTATTGAGGTAGCTTGATAACAAAGTAATGTGTGACTCGTGCAATATCTTGGGCCAGTTATCTCCATTATCAATCAAGTGAGTGCTCAGTGAGTACTTTACATGGAGTCCTTATCTTCAAGCCTAGCCGTACAGTCAAGTCCCTTCGAGAGGAGTATCTCGGTCATGATAAAGAGCTTTTCATCCAAGGCATCAGAGCTTTTTTTCTGTTACCTTCCTCGGGTCAAATTTTATTAACGGCTAATTAATTAGGCTTCAAACCTATCGGCGTATCGGCACTTTGACTTTTTTTTGGGGTTATCCTACGTAATTTATACTACGTATAACTGTACTTATGTGTACCTGTGCCTAAATAAACTTAAGCTTGCAAGTCTATACAAATTTCCCCAAAAATCATAAGTGTCAAATTCAATAACAACGAATATATATATATATATATATATATATATATATATATATATATATATATATATATATATATATATATATTAGTTAGTTAGTTCAGACTCTCAGGTAAGGACCCACTAGGGGCGAGGGGGAAGTGGGGACAGAAGAAGAATAGCCGGTGAGAGGAAGAACCGAAGTAGAAGAGAAAGAGTCAGGACTAAACCCAACAGTCTAACTACTTGGATGGTATATATATATATGTATATATACCCTGAGATGTCTCTCAGTGTATATATGCTGAGAGTTTATTTCAAAACCCCATTTTAGGTATTAAATGTTCTTGACTGGAGGCGAACAGGTGACATGCAGCCTTAATGACCCTAGCGAAGCATATAGTTTAAGCCCCATTAAACAACCAATTAACCAGCCTTTCAATAGAGACTATCCAACAGATGACACATTACAAAAATGGACGTTTTATCAAGTTCCATTCCATTAAGGAACCGATAAGAGTGACTAAAGTATAAGTTATGGCGATAAGCGAGGCACGAAGATAAAACATTATTTTTAAGTCCCAACACACTGAGTTCTATAGTGTTCTATGTGTACACGCGATGTTATGCAAATAAAACGTTGTTTTCTCACGAAAGACCAAATACAGAGTTGTATAATGATTTAAGATGTTTAGTCGCAGTTTGTCCAAACGGAGCGTTTGTATTTGCTCACGTTGCATTGTGTATAGTTTAACCTGATTTAAACTGATACAAGGATATATATACACCCAGTGGTGTGTATATCTGAGGGCATATACACCCAGAGATATGTCTGTGGTCACATACACCGAGATGTGCATCTCTCAGTGTATATACACTGAGGTGTTTATCTCTGTACATACACAGAGAGGTATCTCTCAGTGTACATACACTGAGAGGTACTCACCTATTTGTGGTTGCAGGTGTGTATCTCTCAGTGTACATACACAGGCGTGTATCTCTCAGTGTACATACACTGAGAGGTGTGTATCTCTCAGTGTACATACACTGAGAGGTGTGTATCTCTCAGTGTACATACACTGAGAGGTGTATATCTTTCAGTGTACATACACTGAGAGGTGTGTATCTTTCAGTGTACATACACTGAGAGGTGTATATCTTTCAGTGTACATACACTGAGAGGTGTATATCTTTCAGTGTACATACACTGAGAGGTGTATATCTCTCAGTGTACATACACTGAGAGGTGTGTATCTCTCAGTGTACATACACTGAGAGGTGTGTATCTCTCAGTGTACATACACTGAGAGGTGTGTATCTCTCAGTGTACATACACTGAGAGGTGTATCTCTCAGTGTACATACACTGAGAGGTGTGTATCTCTCAGTGTACATACACTGAGAGGTATCTCTCAGTGTACATACACTGAGAGGTGTGTATCTCTCAGTGTACATACACTGAGAGGTGTGTATCTCTCAGTGCACATACACTGAGAGGTGTGTATCTCTCAGTGCACATACACTGAGAGGTGTGTATCTCTCAGTGCACATACACTGAGAGGTGTGTATCTCTCAGTGTACATACACAGAGGTGTGTATCTCTCAGTGTACATACACTGAGAGGTGTGTATCTCTCAGTGCACATACACTGAGAGGTGTGTATCTCTCAGTGCACATACACTGAGAGGTGTGTATCTCTCAGTGCACATACACTGAGAGGTGTGTATCTCTCAGTGTACATACACTGAGAGGTGTGTATCTCTCAGTGTACATACACTGAGAGGTGTGTATCTCTCAGTGTACATACACTGAGAGGTGTGTATCTCTCAGTGTACATACACTGAGAGGTGTGTATCTCTCAATGTACATACACTGAGAGGTGTGTATCTCTCAGTATACATACACTGAGAGGTGTGTATCTCTCAGTGTACATACACTGAGAGGTGTTTATCTCACACTACAGTCACAGGTGACGTTAGTTCCCAAACATGGGAGGCCACTACATACATGCAAGTAACGCTCCACTATTTACCTTCCGAGAATGTTTTCACTTAGAAAAGCTCATGAAGCAGACTGTGGAGTCGAATACATCTCCAGGCTGAGGGACTGACCACCTCAAATACTATTTCTCCAAGGCTGATAGACTGATTAACATCATCTTTGCTACTACATCTGTATATGACTGAAGAAGCCTACCTTGTGGGCGAAACGTTTCATCAGTAAAGATACCCAACTGTTGTACATGTGTCTTAATTTTCAACTTGTCTATATTATTATACCATTTTCAACAAACATTTTTTTTTTTTTTTCAAAACTTTAGCTATTTTATAATTTTGCAAATTGTTAAACAAAAGAAAAAACTGTTTTCAAAATAAATCATATCTCTATGGAAATTGTGCATAACAATCATATATAACCCATACCAGTTAATTATGATGAGTTGGTGCGAAAAGCTTATTGATTTGTTTAATTCAATAACATTTTAACTCAGTAATAATCAATGTATACACTGAGTTTACTTTAATCTCTATTCTAGGAATTAAAATATTTTTTGACTGGTGGTGTACAGGTGGTCCATTATCTTCAAATCTAATTAACCAATCAGCGCCTAAATACATTCCGGTTCTAACATTATCAAATTCTAACAATCAGGTCACTCGTATTACGCAAAACATGATCACAGAGCGAGTAAAACTATTCAAAATATTTTTCATAATCCATAACTATAATTCGTTCTGTGTCATCAACCGTGTCAGCAGATTTAAACAAAAGGGGAAATATCCCCACCATTTATGCCGAGAATAAAATGCTGGGTTATTATGCAAGCCCTCTGTGGGGAGAATAGCACCCTATGGGGAGAATAGCACCCTGGGGAGGGTGGTAGACTGTGGGAAGTGGCACTGTGGGGAGATTGGCACACTGTGGGGAGAGTGGCACACTGTGGGGAGAGTGACACCCTGTGAGTAAAGTGACACCCTGTAGGGGGAGTGCCACACTGTGGGAAGTGGCACTGTGGGGTGAGTGGCACACTGGGAAGTGACAACCCTCTCAGAGAAGAGAGACAGACACAAACCATTCAAACCTCACCACCGCGTTAAGGTGACCCAACATCGAGGAGGAATCTGGAAGTGAAAGGCTCTTAATCCAGGGAACTGTAGTTACCCTCCCCTTAAGCGAATTGCTTACACCACCCCAGGCGCTGCATGACTCCTACGTAATCATGCAGATCTGGAATTTCCTTACATGCTGACAGTCCGCTCAAGCTTCAGTGTGAATCCAGCAGGGCTGGAATTTTTAACATACTTGCATAGCAGTTGTTACTATTGTATGTTTTGAAATGCTGCCAGATATTGCTCAGCACTGAGGGGCTTTTGGATGCCCGCAATGCACAGCATACTAGGGGCTTTTGGCATGTACATCTCATTTATACCTATGTATCATGTCTACCTATGTATCATTGTACCATGTCTAAATAAACTATTACTATGTATAATTATACTTATGTATACATGTACCTAAATAATTTACCTTAGTTATTAGCTAGCTCAAAGTTTGAAGCCTTTCGACTAAAAGATCATTAAGGCTGCAATTCACACCTGCACATTATATATATATATATATATATATATATATATATATATATATATATATATATATATATATATATATATATATATATATATAATGTACGAGTATCGTTGCAGCTTAGTGGTGGAGCATTCGTGTCACAACTGAAAGAACCTGGGTTCATTTCCGGGCACGGAGAGAGACGTATGGGCAAGTCTCCTTGCACCTATTGCCTCTTGTTCGCCTAGCATTAAATAAATACCTGGTTATTGGCTAATTATTGTGGGCTGCATCCTGGGAAATGATCTAATGACCACCAATAGGACCACACTAGCTTTCATGGGTAATCCTGGGTTACTAACCCTCTGAAATTAAAAACCCCATTAAGTTACAAAATTCTGTAAGGACACTTATTGTTGTGTAGATTTTATACAGCTTACAACATGCATTAAATTATTTCTTAGTGATATATTCTGGTGTCTGCTGGAAAATTCCAGTTTAGAGGGTAGACACAAGACTGACAGACACAAGACTGACAGTTACAAGACTGACACATGACTGACAGTTACAAGACTGACACATGACTGACAGTTACAAGACTGACTGACAGAAGACTGACAGTTACAAGACTGACAGACACAAGACTGACAGTTACAAGACTGACAGACACAAGACTGACAGTTACAAGACTGACAGACACAAGACTGACAGTTACAAGACTGACAGACACAAGACTGACAGTTACAAGACTGACAGACACAAGACTGACAGTTACAAGACTGACAGACACAAGACTGACAGTTACAAGACTGACAGAAAAGACGAAGTTACAAGACTGACAGACACAAGACTGACAGTTACAAGACTGACAGACACAAGACTGACAGTTACAAGACTGACAGACACAAGACTGACAGTTACAAGACTGACAGACACAAGACTGACAGTTACAAGACTGACACATGACTGACAGTTACAAGACTGACTGACAGAAGACTGACAGTCACAAGACTGACAGTCACAAGACTGACAGTCACAAGACTGACAGTCACAAGACTGACAGTCACAAGACTGACAGTCACAAGACTGACAGTCACAAGACTGACAGTCTCGTGTCACACGTCACTACTCAAGGTCACACAACTAACCTATACAATGTATCCAAGCCCTGTATAACCCCTACGGTTTAAACGCTCTCCCGCGATAATATAAATTAGTTGTAGAATGTTAGTGGCAACATCAATGGTTATTTAGGTTCGTGCATAATTGATAATTATAATGAATTGTAAATAAGAAAGATGACATTTATATTCGACTAATATACCCACTCAGCCACACTGTATTAAAATATCAAATATACACTTATATACATTAAAAATCATATAAACCTTCATATACATAAATATACATTTAGATAAAAAATCATATACACATTAAAATGTATATAAACAAATATGCATTTATATACAAAAAATCATATATTAAATTTACATTATATATATATATATATATATATATATATATAATATATATATATCAACCTGGGTTTTATGGTAATTCGGAACTTTTACAATGGTTTTCTTATGATCAATTAATTGGAACTTTTACAATGGCTTTTTTTACGGTAATTCGGCACTTTTTACAATGGTTTTATGGTAAATGATATATAATTTAAGCTAGTTAGATAATGTGATTTATTTCCACTAAGATCCTGGTCTCATCCCCACATATTTTTTGACATAGACATAGATATATGTAAATAATTCCCACAAATCACATGACACACGCCACAAGGATACGTTCACGGTTGATCTATAATAACTATATGACGAAGATATCTTTATCTATACCACTGGGAGATAGTTTTATAGAGAAAATTTTAACACGTTCATCTACTTCTAACTGACTATAGATACTCCCACATTCTTGTACGACACTTTTCACATAGCATCCCGGCAACGTATATACCTCCGCAGTAAACCAATTTATTCATCTATATCCTTCCCTCCTCACATGATATTCTCTGACATTAACATAGAGTATATTACTTAAGTGATGGCCGTAAAAGAGTGTAAATATTCTTGTAAATTCGTTATTGTTTTCGGTTTCCCTCTTACGTCAGCCAGCGAGAACTTCTCAAAATAGGCAAGCAGTGTTGTAGTGACGCACTGATGCGTCATAAAGCTCAAATTGACTTATTATAGTATTAACAATGACCCTTATGGTCACTAGTTATTGCCTATCTTTCAACAAGCTACCTTACATCCTGGACGAGGGACTATACACTCAATCATGTATAACTACCTATACAGATGAAGGTGTATACCTATCAGTGTAAGTCACTTGAGAAGTGTACATCTATCAGTGTAAGTCACTTGAAAGTGTACATCTATCAGTGTAAGTCACTTGAGAAGTGTACATCTATCAGTGTAAGTCACTTGAGAAGTGTACATCTATCAGTACTCACCTAATTGTGGTGTACATCTATCAATGTAAGTCACTAGAGAAGTGTACATCTATCAGTGTTACTGGTGAAGTGTACATCTATCAATGTAAGTCACTGGAGAAGTGTACATCTATCAATGTAAGTCACTAGAGAAGTGTACATCTATCAGTGTCACTGGTGAAGTGTACATCTATCAGTGTCACTGGTGAAGTGTACATCTATCAATGTAAGTCACTGGAGAAGTGTACATCTATCAGTGTTACTGGTGAAGTGTACATCTATCAATGTAAGTCACTGGAGAAGTGTACATCTATCAGTGTTACTGGTGAAGTGTACATCTATCAATGTAAGTCACTGGAGAAGTGTACATCTATCAGTGTTACTGGTGAAGTGTACATCTATCAGTGTCACTGGAGAAGTGTACATCTATCAGTGTCACTGGAAAAGTGTACATCTATCAGTGTCACTGGTGAAGTGTACATCTATCAATGTAAGTCACTAGAGAAGTGTACATCTATCAGTGTCACTGGAGAAGTGTACATCTATCAGTGTCACTGGAGAAGTGTACATCTATCAGTGTAAGTCACTAGAGAAGTGTACATCTATCAGTGTTACTGGTGAAGTGTACACCTATCAATGTAAGTCACTAGAGAAGTGTACATCTATCAGTGTCACTGGTGAAGTGTACATCTATCAATGTAAGTCACTAGAGAAGTGTACATCTATCAGTGTCACTGGTGAAGTGTACATCTATCAGTGTCACTGGAGAAGTGTACATCTATCAGTGTAAGTCACTAGAGAAGTGTACATCTATCAGTGTTACTGGTGAAGTGTACACCTATCAATGTAAGTCACTAGAGAAGTGTACATCAGTGTCACTGGTGAAGTGTACATCTATCAGTGTCACTGGTGAAGTGTACATCTATCAGTGTCACTGGAGAAGTGTACATCTATCAGTGTCACTGGAGAAGTGTACATCAGTGTAAGTCACTGGAGAAGTGTACATCAGTGTAAGTCACTGGAGAAGTGTACATCAGTGTAAGTCACTGGAGAAGTGTACATCTATCAGTGTTACTGGTGAAGTGTACATCTATCAGTGTTACTGGTGAAGTGTACATCTATCAGTGTAAGTCACTGGAGAAGTGTACATCTATCAGTGTTACTGGTGAAGTGTACATCTATCAATGTAAGTCACTGGAGAAGTGTACATCTATCAGTGTAAGTCACTGGAGAAGTGTACATCTATCAGTGTAAGTCACTGGAGAAGTGTACATCTATCAGTGTAAGTCACTGGAAAAGTGTACATCTATCAGTGTCACTGGAGAAGTGTACATCTATCAGTGTAAGTCACTGGAGAAGTGTACATCTATCAGTGTAAGTCACTAGAGAAGTGTACATCTATCAGTGTAAGTCACTGGAGAAGTGTACACCTATCAGTGTAAGTCACTGGAGAAGTGTACATCTTTCAGTGTAAGTCTCTGGAGAAGTATACATCTTTTAGTGTAAGTCACTGGAGAAGTGTACATCTATCAGTGTCACTGGAGAAGTGTACATCTATCAGTGTCACTGGAGAAGTGTACATCTATCAGTGTAAGTCACTGGAGAAGTGTACATCTATCAGTGTAAGTCACTGGAGAAGTGTACATCTATCAGTGTAAGTCACTGGAGAAGTGTACATTATCAGTGTAAGTCACTGGAGAAGTGTACATCAGTGTAAGTCACTGGAGAAGTGTACATCTATCAGTGTACGTCACTGGAGAAGTGTACATCTATCAGTGTAAGTCACTGGAGAAGTGTACATCTATCAGTGTAAGTCACTGGAGAAGTGTACATCTATCAGTGTTACTGGTGAAGTGTACATCTATCAATGTAAGTCACTAGAGAAGTGTACATCTATCAGTGTCACTGGTGAAGTGTACATCTATCAGTGTAAGTCACTGGAGAAGTGTACATCTATCAGTGTCACTGGAGAAGTGTACATCTATCAATGTAAGTCACTGGAGAAGTGTACACCTATCAGTGTAAGTCACTGGAGAAGTGTACATCTCTCAGTGTAAGTCACTGGAGAAGTGTACATCTATCAGTGTAAGTCACTGGAGAAGTGTACATCTATCAGTGTAAGTCACTGGAGAAGTGTACACCTATCAGTGTAAGTCACTGGAGAAGTGTACATCTTTCAGTGTAAGTCACTGGAGAAGTATACATCTTTTAGTGTAAGTCACTGGAGAAGTGTACATCTTTTAGTGTAAGTCACTGGAGAAGTGTACATCTATCAGTGTAAGTCACTGGAGAAGTGTACATCTATCAGTGTAAGTCACTGGCGAAGTGTACATCTATCAGTGTAAGTCACTGGAGAAGTGTACATCTTTTAGTGTAAGTCACTGGAGAAGTGTACATCTATCAGTGTAAGTCACTGGAAAAGTGTACATCTATCAGTGTCACTGGAGAAGTGTACATCTATCAATGTAAGTCACTAGAGAAGTGTACATCTATCAGTGTAAGTCACTGGAGAAGTGTACACCTATCAGTGTAAGTCACTGGAGAAGTGTACATCTATCAGTGTAAGTCACTGGAGAAGTGTACATCTTTTAGTGTAAGTCCCTGGAGAAGTGTACATCTTTTAGTGTAAGTCCCTGGAGAAGTGTACGTCTTTCAGTGACAACACCTATTCTCCGTGTTCTATGACACTCATCCGTGGTTTGTCCACTTATTGAGGAATATAGAGATACACAGTATAATAACCTATGTGACATGTCAATATATCTTATTCATAAAATAAGATACCAATTGTACTAAGCAAATTTCCTAAATTTGCCTGTAACAGATAATTGAAATGTAGATATAAACCCAAATGTACAATTGTTAACCCCTTTGGGGCCTAGTGCCTAGGCCTTTTGTGTATCCATATGATCTTGCGCTACCGTCCACAGGATGGATATGGGGGCACAATAAACTAGCCACTTCGGTGGCAAAATCTAAAAAATCATCCGTGGTACATCCACGATACTGCCTTTGTCATAACACTACATCTCTGTACTTCCTTTTCACCGTGTCACCTGACACTTCAACACTCACCGGGTTACACGACACACTTACGTTCCTCTGACACTACTGTGTCACAGTCTTAACACAATCAAATACAAATTACGTACGTTCCACGACACTACCGTTCCACAGGGTTATACTACACTCTCTTATCTCAGTATCACCCGCATAACGTCTTTCTCCTCAGAGGCCAGCCTGGCGATGCACTGAAGTCAGCAGAGTGAGGGAAGAGAGACCCACCAGGTGTACTCAGTGAGGCAGTTCGGTGAACACTCTGTGAGGCCAGCTCAGCAGTCCCCAAATTGAGTTTGATGACGTACCCAGTGGTACTGCAGGCCGGCAGGTTAACGATCTAACCAACAGTTTGGTAGGAGGCCGCAAGATAAGATAAGATAAGATTTATTCGGATTTTTAACCCCGGAGGGTTAGCCACCAAGGATAACCCAAGAAAGTCAGTGCGTCATCGAGAACTGTCTGTCTTATTTCCATTGTGGTCCTTAATCTTGTCCCCCAGGATGCGACCCACACCAGTCGACTAACAACCCAGGTACCTATTTGCTGCTAGGTGAACATGACAACAGGTGTAAGGAAACACGTCGAAATGTTTCCACCCGCCGGGAATCGAACCCGGGCCCTCCGTGTGTGAAGCGAGAACTCTAGCCACCAGACCACCGGGCCACACCGTGTCCCCTTGTTGCTGTGTCCCCTTGTTGTGTACCCTTATTGTTGTGTCCCCTTGTTGCTGTGTCCCCTTGTTATGTCCCATTGTTGCTGTGTCCCCTTGTTGTGTCCCCTTGTTGCTAGGTCCCCTTGTTGCTGGGTCCCTTTGTTGCTGTGTCCCCTTGTTGATGTGTCCCCTTGTTGCTGTGTCCCCTTGTTGCTGTCCCGCTGTGTTCCCTTGTTGCTGTCCCCTTGTTGCTGTGTCCCCTTGTTGTTGTGTCCCCTTGTTGCTGTCACCTCTTGTTGCTGTCCCCTTGTTGATGTGTCCCCTTGTTGTTGTGTCCCCTTGTTGCTGTCATCTCTTGTTGTGTCCCCTTGTTGCTGCCCCCTTGTTGTTGTGTCCCCTTGTTGCCGGGTCCCCTTGTTGCTGGATCCCCTTGTTGCTGTGTCCCCTTGTTGCTGGGTCCCCTTGTTGCTGGGTCCCCTTGTTGCTGTTCCCTTGTTGCTGTTCCCTTGTTGCTGGGTCCCCTTGTTGCTGTGTCCCCTTGTTGTTGTGTCCCCTTGTTGCTGTGTCCCCTTGTTGCTGTGTCCCCTTGTTGCTGTCCCCTTGTTGCTGTGTTCCCTTGTTGCTGTGTCCCCTTGTTGCTGTGTCCCCTTGTTGCTGTGTCCCCTTGTTGCTGTCACCTCTTGTTGCTGTCCCCTTGTTACTGTCCCCTTGTTGATGTGTCCCCTTGTTGTTGTGTCCCCTTGTTGTTGTGTCCCCTTGTTGCTGTCCCCTTGTTGCTGTGTCCCCTTGTTGCTGGGTCCCCTTGTACTCACCTAGTTGTACTCACCTAGTTGTGGTTGCAGGGGTCGAGACATAGCTCCTGGCCCCGCCTCTTCACTGGCCGCTACTGGGTCACTCTCCCTGCGCCATGAGCTTTATCATACCTCTTCTTAAAGCTGTGTATGGAACCTGCCTCCACTACATCGCTTCCCAAGCTATTCCACTTCCCGACTACTCTGTGACTGAAGAAATACTTCCTAACATCCATGTGATTCATCCGAGTCTTCAACTTCCAACTGTGTCCCCTTGTTGCTGTGTCCCATCTTTGGAACATTCTGTCCCTGTCAACCTTGTCAATTCCTCTCAGTATTTTATATGTCGTTATCATGTCCCCCCTATCTCTCCTGTCCTCCAGTGTCGTCAGGTCGATTTCCTTAACCTCTCTTCGTAGGACATACCCTTAGCTCCGGGACTAGTCTTGTTGCAAACCTTTGCACTTTCTCTAGCTTCTTTACGTGCTTGGATAAATGTGGGTTCCAAACTGGTGCTGCATACTCCAGTATGGGCCTAACGTACACAGTGTACAGGGTCCTGAACGATTCTTTATTAAGATGTCGGAATGCTGTTCTTAGGTTTGCTAGGCGCCCGTATGCTGCAGCAGTTATTTGGTTGATGTGCGCCTCAGGGGATGTGCCTGGTGTTATACTCACCCCAAGATCTTTTTCCTTGATTGAGGTTTGTAGTCTCTGGCCCCCTAGACTGTACTCCGTCTGCGGTCTTCTTTGCCCTTCCCCAATCTTCATGACTTTGCACTTGGTTGGGTTGAACTCCAGGAGCCAATTGCTGGACCAGGCTTGCAGCCTGTCCAGATCCCTTTGTAGTTCTGCCTGGTCCTCTTCCGATTGAATTCTTCTCATCAACTTCACATCATCTGCAAACAGGGACACTTCGTCGCTGGATCCCCTTGTTGCTGTGTCCCCTTGTTGCTGGGTTTCCTTGTTGCTGTTCCCTTGTCGCTGGGTTCCCTTGTTGCTGTGTCCTTGTGTGTGAATGAATAGAGATGTGTGTTTACCTGGTCAACGCCCTCGCGGCCCGGTCTGTGCCCTGGCCTCATGGTGAATCAGAGCCTAATCAACCAGGCTGTTACTGCTGGCCGCACGCAGGCCGACGTACGAACCACAGCCTGGCTGGTCAGGCACTGACTTTAGGTGCCTGTCCAGTGCCTGCTTGTGTATGATGTGTGTCATCATTTGTCAATTCACTTTCTTCTAATGAAATCATTCAATTTTTTCAAAATTGACTGAATGCCTGACTAGACTGTCTGACTGGGCTAATTGTCTGACTGAACCGACTGGAATGGAAATAAGTCACTCTGTCTGACTTTTTTGGGTTATCCTGGGTTTTCTACACATATGCAGCTATGTATGATAATCTATGTAACTGTATTTGTGTATACCTGAATAAACATACTTACCTTACTGAACTGACTACCTGACTGTCCTCACCAGCCTGACTGAGGACAGTGACTCATATCCCAGTCTGTCATTCAACAGCAAACACAACTAATATATGCAGAAAAACATATTTTTATGCATATATCCTGAGTATATTTAGTTAAGTACCTGTGCATGGGGATCAACAGCTAATCATCTGAAATCTGTTGTTATATCAAGAAATTTCCTAACACTTCTCCATTATTCAAGAGTTAAAAATCAGCTTAATGTCTTATAGGAAAAAAATATTTTATTGTATTGTATTTATTAATTTTCTATTTATTAATTTCAACAGATGTATTATTATTATAATCAAAAGACGCGCTAAACCACAGGGGTTATTCAACAGATGTAGATAATTTATGGGTAATACATTTTTATGAATGTATTATTTTAATGATTATAATTTGTAATTGAGGATGTAGTTTTGTAAATAAGTATGCAAAAAAACTATTAAAATATATTAGTTTTTATAATATGAAGCTGTGAAGGTTGAAGCAATATATATAAGGTTCAAAATATTTTTTTATGAAGCGTACATAAGTTTGTTAATATAGGACATAGTAGGATAAAAAACGCTGCAAATAAATTACAATGTATTTATTTATGTATCTTAGAATGTATTCTTTATCGTAGTAAGATGGATATTTGAGGTTAAATAAACGCACAAGGTGTATGGGCAGCATCTCGCAAATAACGAGATCTTTCTCGCGGGTCACGTGGCGTGGAGGGCGGCTGCTGAAATGAAGGTGCAGTTTTCACCCATATTTCTCGTTATTTTCTGTATCTGCGAACATTACAATGGCGTATATTGGTGCATAAAAGCGCTGTGGTGCTGGAGAGAGGCGGGGAAGGTGGTGTAGGAGGGTAAATTAGCGGTGAGGAGGTGAAAATGGTGGTGTTTACACCGTGTGGGTCACCATGCGAGTCTCGCCGTGTAAACATTTAACTATTTTCCATTTTTTTTACATTTTGGGTTGTTTTTGCACAACTCGAGGAAGGTCCCTTGACGCCGGTGAGGGGTTCTTGATCCAGGGGACTGGATTTACCTTTTAATATAATCAGATGGCATTCCATTACCCCAGAAGCTGTGACCGGGTTTAGCGCTTCCCCTAGAATGTAATGTGGATGCTTAATAATAATAATAATAATAATAATAAATAACGATTACTATAAATATTTATTTATTTCTGCAAGTAATATTTTACAAGTAATTTATTTCTGCAAGTAATATTTTACAAGTAATAATTTATTTCTGCAAGTAATAAATATTTCTAATTGATAATTATAATATTTCTGTAATTAATAATTATAATATTTCTGCAAGTAATAAATTTATTTCTAGCAGTACCTGATACTAAGACATAGTTAACACTGATGCACTATATAGTAAGGTTGATAAAAGGACACGAGTAATTAATGTGATGTTTTATTGTGGCAACGTTTCACATTGTTATACCCACTTAGAACATAAGACATAAGAAAGGAGCACTGCAGCAGGTCTACTGGCCCATGCAAGGCAGGTCTAACTCGCACCCACGCACACCCACTCGTGTATTTATCTAACCTATTTTTAAAACTACGCAATGTTTCAGCTTCAATGATGCTTATGTTCAATGACTTGTTGCCCCAGTCATTTGTACTGTACTCTTGAATATAGTAATTGTCCTGATTATACCTATTTAGGAAGCAGGAGACAGGTCGTTAGCTTTGAATTATGAACCACTTAACCTAACCTCCATTGTGGGAAAATTTATGGAATCGATAATTGTTGAGGCTATTCATAGCCACCATGAAAGATGTAAATTGATTGGTAAATCTCGTCTCGGTTTTAACGAAGGTGTGTTCCTGCCTTACAAATTTGCTATATTTTTTCACTAAGGTATTTGAGGTAGATTGTTGTAATGAATATGATAGTGTATATGGACTTCAGTAAGGCGTTTGATAGAATTCAGTCAACAGCCGAGTTTACGAAGTAAGTTTATTCAGGTACACATACACATAAATAAAGTTATGTAAATTATTATACATAGCAGCATATGTGTAGATTACCCTCTAGGATAACCCAAAAAAAAGTCTGGCTTATTTCCATAATTGGGGAGAAATCAGATTGGGAATGTATGACAAGTTGTATTCTGTTGGGGCTTTTGTTCACAATATATATAAACGACATAGATGAAGAAATAAATATCAACAAGCAAATTTGCTAATGACACTAAAAATAGGTAGTCAGATTAATTCTGATGAGGACATTTAAAGTGCTACAGGAAGATCGGAATAGTAAGACGTGCAACAATTAGGTATCGTTATTCCGAAATGTTTCGCCTACACAGTAGGCTTCTTCAGGCGAGTACAGAAAAGTTTGCAAAGACAGTAGAGATGTGAAGATGATGTAATCAGTCCATCACCCTTGAAGATGTGGTTTTGATGCCTAACTGTTGCACATGTCTTATTTACCAAATGTAAAGTTCTAAGCCTGGGAAAAGAGACTAATCATAGTACTTAATGTAGATTTCAATCACAAAATGCAAAAAAGATTTAAGAGTCTTGGTTAGCCATAATCTAAAGCCAAGACAACAGTGTGTAAGCGTTCTCAGTAAAGCTAATAGAATTCCTGGCTTCACATCAAGAAGTATAAATAACAGGAGTCCTCGGGTTATTTTCCTCAACTATGTATGTATATCATTGGTAAGGCCTCGTATAAAATATGTTGTACAGTTCTGGTCACTATTACAGAATGAACATAAATATGCTGGAAATCATAGAGTAGAATGTATGGCACACTTTAATAAGCTAAAGATTCTTTTAGTAGCCTTCCATAGGTTTAATACCAGTCTCGTGTATAAAGTAGATGTAAGATTTTAGAATCAGTGGTTCAAAGATAAAAGTCCTTCCCATCCCCTAAAAATGATTTGGCCCCTATTAATTTCAAGACGTAGTATTTTTTATGCCAAAAATGGGTAGGGGAAGACTGAGGTAGGATAGAGCAGTTACAAAGGTCATGGGTAGGGAGGAAGCTAGGAAAGATAGGTTAAATTGGCCCCTATTAATTTCAAGACCTAGTATTTTTTATTTATGCCATAAGATTGATGGCAAAAATGGGTAGGGGAAGACGGGTAGGATAGAGCAGTTACAAAGGTCATGGGTAGGGAGGAAGCTAGGAAAGATAGGTTAAATGGCCTGACCACTTTAAGTTTTAAGCATAGTTCTTGATGATGAATAAAACGCTCATACAACACTTAGGTGTCTTCGCCTAAATGTTTCGCCTGCACAGCGGGCTTTAGTCAAATGTAAGTGAATGCAGTACAACACTGGAGGCAGTGGTAGTATTGATGTGATCAGTCACTTTTGGTAGGTGGTGGTTAGTCCTTCAAGCTTGAAGATACTCAAGTATTCCACACGACTTAAACGTCAATTTTTTGGTATTGTATCAAGTCAATAATGTGGTAGTCGAGTGTTAAATATCTGATGGAGTATATCATGTAGAATTTATCCTAATTTTATTTTGTGAATTAATTTCTTTGTTATAGCGTACATACTAATGAGGTTAAATTTTTCAGTTAAACATTTCATACCCCGCTACGGGGTGTCAGAAGCTTTTTGAGTTTGACGATGAGAAAAAAGTACGCATCTTCAATGAGAGGCGCATGGGCCAAGAAGTTGAGGCGGACTCCTTAGGTGAGGAGTGGAAGGGCTACGTGATGCGTATCGCTGGTGGCAACGACAAGCAAGGTTTTCCCATGAAGCAAGGTGTCCTTACAAACAGTAAGCATTAAAAATAGCAATAGAATTAAATGTTTCTCAAAGAGAAGGTTGTGGCCTCGTGGGGCCATGTGTTGGGTCATCCTGTAAATTGACTAAGAATTCTGTTGTAACTTGTATGTACTACTTTATATTTGCAACATTAATGATAATTAAATTATGTTTTCTGAGTGCAGTTTGGCTAACCTGAAAATGGCAGGGCTGTTCATATTTGTAGTATGGTACAGTACAGTGGTACCTCGAGTTACGATGGTCCCCAAAATCGCCCTTTTATGTAAGTTTATTTTTTTAAATGCTTTTGTAGGTATATTTTTGGGGGTGTAAAAGGACTAGTCTATTTTACATTATTCCTTATGGGGATAAATTCGTTTGGTAATGGCACTTGAACAGCATTCTCGAACGAAAAAATATCGTAACTCGAGGTACCACTGTATTTAGTTTTTTCCTTGTTAAACTATTAACACTCCACTCTTGTAAAAATACCAAGTAGAAGCAACAACAGATTCCACCTATAAGCAGCATGTAAAAATAGCACACTGGTCACATGTTCGAGTCTTGACTGAAAGTACTGAGGTTGAACTCTAGGCGAGACCATGTTCAGAAAAATCCCATTGTTGGTTCAACCTTTTTCATTTGTTTTGGTCATGTTTCTCAGTTGCTTTAATTGGGTTAATAGTAACATTCATAATTAGTATGTGCCCAGAAAGAAGAGATATGGTAAACACACTAAGTATGTACACTTGTTTTATGAGTGTTACTTAAAAAATAGGCAGAGGGACTGAAACCAATATAGCCAGACTTGTGTCCTAAAGGTGGGAAGCAGGAGGGGTGGGGATGTTACAGTCCAGCAAGTCATTATGATTGTGATCTGTTGAATGTGTGGTTTTGTCATTATTTTGGGAGGGTCACCCTACCTTGGTGGGAGATGGCCTATGTGGACAAAAGAAGTTAACAAAATTTTATTTTTTTACAGATCGTGTCCGGCTCTTGCTTTCAAAGGGTCATTCTTGCTATCGTCCCCGCAGAACTGGAGAGCGCAAGAGGAAGTCAGTCCGTGGGTGTATTGTGGACGCGAACTTGTCTGTGCTTGCCCTGGTTATTGTCAAGAAAGGTGAAGGGGTTAGTGTCATGTGTGTTGTTCAGTTGTAACTACCAACTTTTTATATGTGGTCTTTGGTAAAAGTCATCTGACTATGTAATTACAGTGGACCCCCGGTTTTTGTACTGCTCCAAACTCGAACAATTATGTAAGTGTATTTTTGCAAGTGCTTCTGTAAGTGTATTTTTGGGGGTCTAAAAGGTCTAATCTAATTTATATTATTCCTTATGGGAACAAATTTGTTTGGTAATGGCACTTGAACAGCATTCTGGAACGAATTAATTACGAAAACCGGGGGTCCACTGTATTTCAAGGTACTTTTAGTCCTGAAACCAATCAAAATCATCTTTATTTCTGTAATATTCTTTCATTCTATCAAATGAGATGAAACCGAGAGTAAGGACGTAAAGAACATATGAAAATACACCACAGATTCGCTATTTTAACTATTTTAAACCAAAAATAGTAATTTTTTTTTCCATTATGTACTCTGGGGGGGAGCAAGATTTTTTATGTGGTGCACACCTACCGCATAGATGCATTCTCATATCTAGGCAAAAAAATTACAGTTTGCAACTTATCTGAGTGAGTTGAGCTCATAAGGTAGTTTTAAGGCACCAACCCAGAGTTCAAGGTATAGTACTACAGCACCAACCTCGAACCAGTTAAATTTCTAAACCTGAATCTTTCGTTACTTTTACTTATTCTTGTACTTTTTTTTTTCATCCAATCTTTGCATCTTTTCATTAAAATATTTGAATAGTTCTGTCATTTAAAAATAAGATCAAAAGCTGGAACTCCCCTTCCCTTGTAAACTCGTATCAGTAATTACAGCTCGCTTAAAATCAAATTGGTTATAATTTAGGATCACTCCCAAATAATCAAGCATTCACTTACATAACTCTACCTATAAACAGGATTGTCATGTACACCACCATTTACTTCATCTTTCCTTGGGAAGGGGGGAGTATTTTTGAAACTCCAAGGGTTACCATTAGAGGATTAAGAGTACAGTGGACCCTCGCCATTCGAATTTAATCCGTTCCAGGAGCTTGTTCTTAACGTGAAATGTTCGAAAGGCGATTTAATTTTTCCCATAAGAAATAATGGAAATACAATTAATCCGTTCCTGCTGTCAGGAGGCATGACAAAATAGTACTTCACTGTGAAGCTATTATCAACTCGACAGTTTATTTATCTATCACAATTCATCTAATATGACATAATAAACAATATAAATAACATAAAAACCTGATATACACTCTAGAATGAATAAAATATGTATGTCATTACGAATGTGGTGGCTGGGAAGGATGGTGGTGGCGAGCATTCTCGCTACAGCTGTGAAAACATCTTCCCATTCTTTCCTCCTCCAGACGTGTTAGTATAAGAGAAAACGGAGTTTGTAATGATATCTGCATTAGATCACTTCCAGTCAGCTTCAAGTAGTGAACAGAAATCGTACGTGTCAGGCTGGTAACAGCAACAACAACAACTGGTTTGTTTACAAAACTCCCTCCCGAACCTTCATTTAATCTTTACTCACCACTGCCTCAACCACCACTGCCTCTCACCACTGCCTCTACCACTGCCTCTCACCACTGCCTCTACCACCACTGCCTCTACCACTGCCTCTCACCACTGCCTCTACCACCACTGCCTCTACCACCACTGCCTCTACCACTGCCTCTACCACTGCCTCTACCACCACTGCCTCTCACAACTGCCTCTACCACCACTGCCTCTCACAACTGCTTCTACCACCACTGCCTCTCACTACTTCCTCTACCACTGTCTCTACCACCACTGCCTCTCACCACTGCCTCTCACCACTGCCTCTCACCACTGCCTCTACCACCACTGCCTCAACCACCACTGCCTCTCACCACTGCCTCTCACCACTGCCTCTCACCACTGCCTCTACCACCACTGCCTCTCACCACTGCCTCAACCACCACTGCCTCTCACCACTGCCTCTACCACCACTGCCTCTCACCACTGCCTCTCACCACTGCCTCTCACCACTGCCTCTCACCACTGCCTCAACCACCACTGCCTCTCACCACTGCCTCTCACCACTGCCTCTACCACCACTGCCTCTACCACCACTGCCTCTACCCACTGCCTCTACCACCACTGCCTCTCACCACTGCCTCTACCACCACTGCCTCTCACCACTTCCTCTACCACTGCCTCTCACCACTGCCTCTACCACCACTGCCTCTCACCACTTCCTCTACCACTGCCTCTCACCACTTCCTCTACCACTGCCTCTCACCACTGCCTCTACCACCACTGCCTCTCACCACTTCCTCTACCACTGCCTCTCACCACTGCCTCTACCACCACTGCCTCTCACCACTGCCTCAACCACCACTGCCTCTCACCACTGCCTCTCACCACTGCCTCAACCACCACTGCCTCTCACCACTGCCTCAACCACCACTGCCTCAACCACCACTGCCTCAACCACCACTGCCTCTCACCACTGGCTCAACCACCACTGCCTCTCACCACTGCCTCTACCACCACTGCCTCTACCACCACTGCCTCTACCAACACTGCCTCTACCACCACTGTCTCACACTTAATGAACAAACTCCAAACAATTATAATTAAGTGTGAAATGTCTGGATGAGCGTGCAGGGTATTGTTCTCTCGAGTGTAAACAATGCGGTACTGGCTCTCCAAGCGCCTGGGCGGTCAGGTGATGGACACACTTGTTCGAATCGTGATATTTTGTTCGCATGACGATATCGATTTTCTTGTTCTAATGACGATTTGTTCGACTGCCGAGCCGTTCGAATAGCGGGGGTCCACTGTAATTTGTTGCTGGCATTAAGACGAGGCCAACATGCTAAGGATATACTTGCCTGTGGAAAATTACTGCATCCACTCTTAGTATATGCTTTTGTTTCTTCACCTCGTTTGCCTTTTTTTATATATAAATCTTCCTCCTAAGAGTGTAGTTTTCAGTTAGCTTTTCTTGGGATTATCGAAGATCTCTTAAAATATTGATGCACTCATCTCGCCAATTTCTTTTATAAATTTTGCAATTATTTTCTGAATTATGCAGTATTTCCCTGCATTACTTGTGATAGGAATTGAGTTTTCATGATTGAAATTGAGCTGCATTCTCCTTACAGTAATCTGAATTGAGCTCCTTTCTCCTTACTACCTAATAAGACCTGTAGTCTTATTAGGGATGAGATGATACCAAGTTTTATGAATCTACTGCCAATTTTGATACTCAGTTTTAGGCTGTTACCAAAACCATCAATACCCACCAATAGTGATACCATCAAAATTAGCCGATTCATACCAATACCATTAAAATTAGCCGATTCATACCAATACCATCAAAATTGGCTGATATCCACCGATACTGATACTTTGGCACACCCCTTGGCTTAATTGAGCTGCTTTCTCCTTACTACCTCTAATATGAATTGAGTTGTACAGTGGACCCTCGGTTTTCGTTCACCTCCAAACTCGAACAATTATGTAAGTGTATTTTCGTATGTGCTTTAAGTGTATTTTTGGGGGTCTGAAATGACTAATCTAATTTACATTTGTTCTTATGGGAACAAATTTGCTCGGTAACGGCACTCAAACAGCATGCTGGAAAGAATTTTCAATGAAAACCGAGGGTCCACTGTATTATCTTTATCTGTGGTCCAAATTGACACTGTTTCTTTACTTATAGGAGATTCCTGGGCTTACTGATAGCTCAGTTCCTCGTCGCCTGGGACCAAAGCGAGCTTCCAAGATCAGGAAGTTGTTCAACTTAAGCAAGCAGGATGATGTGCGCCAGTATGTGATCAAGCGTCCACTGAGCAGCAAGGATGGCAAGAAGCCCAGGACTAAGGCTCCCAAGATCCAAAGGCTCATTACTCCAGTTGTTCTTCAGGTAAGAGAGCAGGGTACCGTACAGTATAATGAAAACTGTTCAAGAATAAGTTACATTACCATTGCTGAAACATTTCACATTAGTCTATAACTTGGAGGAGGAACATTACTTGTTGTTTTGATCAGTCTTGAAACTTTTAAGTTACAGCCAAGAAAAAAATGGGAGAAAGTCAGAAGATAGGTCAGTTAAAGAGGTTGGAGACAGGCTAGGTGAAAAGATGAAGAGAAGGCTAAGGTGTGTTTTGAAAGGCAGGACACTTATAATGCTACTTTGTGGTGCATTTTTTTTTTTTTGTAAGTGCAATTGAAGTTGCAATTAAAACTGAATAGCATATACTATGAAGGTCTTTCCCCTGTTCTGTTCAATTTTGGGTGTACTGTTTGAATTGCATTTACAAAAAAAATATATAGGAGTTTAACCCTTAAACTGTCCACACGTAGATATACGTTCACCTGCGCACTGCCCCGAATATTTTGAAAAAAAAAAATCATTTTTTTTTTTTTTAATGAAGAGCGCATTTTTATAAACAGGATAGGCTAAAAAAAAAATTTTAGGGCCAGTACTTACCGAGATATAAGCCTGCCAAGTTGGTACTGGATGCTCACCTGACGGCAACATCAAGTCCTGCCGCTTGCATAAGTATTGCCGATATACTTTTTTTTCTAGTTTTCATTTTAATTTATATAATTTTTATGTTCTGATAATTACAATTTACAATAGTTCTTGTGATTTCATAGCTAATCTTTGTTCTAACACTAATATTATGTACTGAAATAGTACTCAAATAGTCACAATCACACCAACAGGTGAACATTTTCGCCTACCTTGGTCATTTACTATTGTCTATAAATATATACGAAGTATTTATAGGTCCCAGCAATGTTTTAGACATCCTGGAGTATATATGAAGCTCCTTGAAGAATGTTATGACAATTGCCAGATAACTACTGATAAGGCAGTGACATTGATGAATGAATGTGTGCAGGGAACCCTTGCTCTTTCACTCTGTATCTATCTATCTATCTGTGTCTTTCTGTCTGTCTGTCTATCTATATATCTATCTATCTGTCTGTGAATCTGTTTGTCTGTATCTCTGTCTGTGTCTGTCTAGCTCTGCTTATCTGTCTTTCTGTCTGCCTGTGTGCCTGGAGTATATGAAACTCCTTGAAGAATGGTGTGTTGACAAGTGTCAGATAACTCTTGACAGCCCAGTGACATTTGATAAATGTCAGCAGTGCTGGAGGGAACCCTCCCTTTTTCAATGTCTATCTGTCTGCCTGTCTGTCTATCTGTATCTGTCTGTCTGCCTGTATCTGTCTGTTTGCCAGTCATGCTTATTATGCCTTATCTTTACAAGTATTGTATAGCACTTTGCCTGGAATTTTTGGGTTATCCTAGGTAATTTACACTATGTATAATAACTGTACTTATGTGTACATGTGTGAGAGAGAGAGAGATATATAGGACATATAGATATAGACAGACAAAGATATAGACAGACAAAGATATAGACAGACAAAGATATAGACAGACAAAGATATAGACAGACAAAGATATAGACAGACAAAGATATAGACAGACAAAGATATAGACAGACAAAGATATAGACAGACAAAGATATAGACAGACAAAGATATAGACAGACAAGGATATAGACAGACAAGGATATAGACAGACAAGGATATAGACAGACAAGGATATAGACATACAAAGATATAGACAGACAAAGATATAGACAGACAAAGATATAGACAGACAGCCAGAGACAGCCAAAGCCAGCCAGCCTGCCGAATACATAAGAACATAAGAAAGAAGGAACACTGCAGCAGGCCTACTGGCCCATGCAAGGCAGGTCCATATCATCCCCCAGCTTAGACCAATGACCCACCTAGTCAGGTCACATCCTCTGAAGGAAGGAGCATGGCATCAGACCTAGTAGCACAAGCTAGTCAGGTCCAACTCACACCCACCCACAGCCACTCATATTTATCTAACCTATTTTTACTTTCCTCTTATAATCCCCTTATAAGTGTTAATGTGACATAACATCATTGAATCCCTGGTGTTTGCCACAGTATTTGCTCTAGCTGGCACTCAATTGAACTGGTGCTCCCACAAGGTACTAAGTGGTCCCAGATTTTTTTAATACTGTGCACGCTGAGGGCACAGACACATTCTCTCATGTCTAGGCGACTCAGGCCTATCGCACTAAATTTGAAGGAATGAAAAATAAAACGTTGATCTACGTTCGGGGCAGTACGCACGTGAACGTATATCTACGTATGGACAGTTTAAGGGTTAATAAGAACTGTTTACTAGGAAAGACAAGAACAGAAACAAACTAGAACTTAGATTCATGTTAGGAATGTTCGGTATATTTGATGAGACACAAGTGGTATCTGTGAAGGTTAGAAGTGGGATGAATGTAATAATAATTTGTCAGTAGATCAGCCTGGTTAGCTAAAGTGTTTGTAATGTCAAGGTGAACACGTGGTGTTTTAAGTCTTGTCAGAAACGTGAGCGGATGCTATTTTGAAACCTCCCTTTTACACAGCATTCCTAACTTGAATCTTAGTTCTGGTTTTGTTTCTGTTAATGCCTGCCTTTCCCAGTACACCGTGAAATGCTCATAATTTTCAGAGCCCATTAAATTTTAGTCTCATCTTGACTTACCTCATTTAAAATTATCTTCTTCACCTGACCTGTCTTCTGGTTTTCTTCCAATTTGCTGCACAGTTTTGACTTGTGTGTTACAGGATGGACAGAAATACAGTTTAAACATGCCCTGCCAAATTGCAGGCTGATGATAAATTGTTGGTCATTGTAGTGTGGCTTTGTTTTTCTTTTGGTTGTGAATGGAAGTTTAATTGAATTATTTATGTCTTAGTATTATTAAATTATTTTTGCTAGAAATACATATACTATTGTAGACCAGTACATGATTGCTTAGGGAACAGCATTGCAATGCTATTGTTTTACTGGCATACTGCAGTTCTGAGGCCCATCCAAATTGCAATATTCCTACCCCTCGTTCAGAGTTCAGTCACTGTACTTATTATTTCCAGGACTCTTAAGTCTCATGAAGTTTTTAATACAAGTAAATTAATTATTCTTGTTTGTATATCTTTTATGTGCATTTGTTTTTCAGCGTAAGAGACATAAGAAGGCCCTTAAACGCCAGCGAGCTGTCAAAAACAAGGAGGAGAAAGCCGACTATGCCAAACTTCTGGCCATGCGACAGAAGGAGGCTAAGGAAAAGAGGCAAGAGGAGATCCGACGTCGCCGTTCTTCTTTGCGTGAATCAAAGTCCTCTGAAAAATCTAAATAAGCCAATAAAGCCCATTATTTAGAAAACTGAATTTGACTTACTTCCTAGGTACTCTTTAAAAAAAAAATAGAATGTGCGCATTACAAAAATGTTTGGTAAATTCTGATCAGCAGACATTAGCTTGGTGTTGCTTGTGGATTACATATACAAATAAGAGTTTTTACGAGGATAGTGTGGCTCAGGTTAGAGTATGTCGGAGAGAGAGTATTTCCCAGTAAATGTAGGCCTTAGGGATGTGTAATGTCACCATGGTTGTTCAATATACAGTGGACCCCCGGTTAACGAACAAAATTCATTCCAGAAGCCTGCTCAAGTGCCATTACCGAACAAATTTACTTCCTTAAGAAATAATGTCACGTAGGTTAGTCTATTTCAGACCCCCAAAAATGCACTTACAATATTATACTTACATAATTGTATGATTTCCGGGGTGTTCGTTAGCCGGGGGTCCACTCTATACTATATAGATGGAGTTGTAAGATAAGTGAATGCTCGGGTGTTGGGAAGAGGTGTGGGGTTAAAAGATAAAGAATCTAACAAAAGTAGTTGTCACAGTTGCTCTTTGCTGATGACACTGGTTTTTTGAGATTCTGAAGAGAAGTTGCAGAGGTTGGTGAACGAGTTTGGTAGAGAATGTAAAAGGAGGAAATTAAAAGTGAATATGTATAGGAAAGAGTGAGGTGATGAGGGTAAAAGAAATTAGGAAATGAAAGATTGGTTATACTGGTGAGGGGCTCTTGATCTAGGGAACTGAATCTGTGCTCCAGTTCCCTGAATTAAGCCTGAATACCTTCTATCCCTTCCACATGCGCTGTATAATCCTACGGGTTTAGCGCTTCCCCCTTGATTATAATAAAAATGAGAGTGGCCATGTCAGCAGATGGGTCTATGAAAGATGTGAATCATAGGGTTGATCAGGGAAAAAAAGGTGAGTGGTGCACTGAGGAGAGTGGAGACAGAACTTTATTCATGGAAGCAAAGGGAAATGAATGAGTAATTATACCAACGCTCTTATATGAGTGTGAACCCCTGTGGTTTAGCGCTTTATTTGATTATAATAATAATAATTATATGAGTGTGAATGTTGAAACAAGAAGGCTGGAGGCAGTGGAGATGTCGTGTCTGAAGGTAATGTGGTGTGTTTATATAATGCAGAATCCGTAGTTTGGAGATGAGGAGGTGCGGTATTACCAAAACTATTATAAAGAGGGCTGAGGAGGGGTTTCCCTCAAGGAAGGTTCCTTGACGCTGGTGAGGGGCTCTTGATCTAGGGAATTGGGTCTGCTCCGTTTCCCTGAATTGAGCCTGAATGCCTTCCATCCCCCCTCCCCATGTGCTGTATAATCCTATGGGTTTAGCGTTCCCCATGATTATAATAATAATAATGAGGAGGGGTTGTTGAGGTGGTTCGGACATGTAGAGAGGATA
The DNA here is from genome assembly GCA_009830355.1 of Cherax destructor. Lineage (NCBI taxonomy): Eukaryota > Metazoa > Arthropoda > Malacostraca > Decapoda > Parastacidae > Cherax > Cherax destructor. The sequence continues at coordinate 36,957 of WNWK01005530.1, read as the reverse complement.
GAACAAAATAGAATGACTTCGAGTGTATAAATCTGTAGTAGAGGTGGGGTAGGGGTTGGCCTAGGAGAGATTGGAGGGAGGGGGTAAAGGAGGTTTTGTGTGCAAGGGGCTTGGACTTCCAGTAAGCATGCGTGAGCATGTTAGGAGCAAATGGAGACAAATGGTTTTTAGGACTTGACGTGCTGTTGGAGTGTGAGCAAGGTAACATTTATGAAGGGATTCAGAGAAACCGGCAGACCGTACTAGAGTCCTGGAGATGGGAAGTACAGTGCCTGCACTCTGAAGGAGAGGTGTTAATGTAAACATGCCTCTGGCAAGACAGCGATGGAGTGAATGATGAGTAGTGGGGGTCTGCATGTATTGTGTCAAGATTTCTTGTGAAGTCAAATTACAACTGGTGCCAAAAAATCATCTGATCCTCCCCTATATAGCTTCTTGTGAGTTTTGTGTCACTTGTAGTGGATGTCTGCGAATTAAAAAGAAATATTTTGGCGAGTGATTTGAAAATATCTTGCTAGGTGTGAGATGAGTGATGAAGTGATGAGAGGTCTACTTCAAATTAGTGATGTGATGATGTATGTCTTCATTCATCATATATAAAACAAAGTAGCATCAAATTAGATTTGGACTTACCTTTTAGAAGTGGAGGTGATAGTAGTTCCTGGTATTCAGTTATAAATCCAGGAGGTATATCACCTCATAAGAGATTGTGATGTTAATACGTGCAGATCCCCACTACCTAATATGAGGAAAATCCCCCTTCGGGGGATGGGAAGGTGGATAACAGGGAATTTTTGTGTAATGATTTGAAGATATCTTGGTAGGTATGAGAGGAGTGATGAAAAGAAGAGGTTTGATTTCTTCTTTATTTAGGATGAATGGTTGAAAGTTTTCGGGCCACCCTGCTTTGGTGGGAAGCGGTTGATGTATTAAAAAAAAAAATTGTATAACTGCAACAATCTGATGAGTAAAGGGTTCAGTTGGGTAAAATTAGTGTTAAAAGTTTGAACCTCGGAGAAAAATAATGTGGTTAATGTTTTTTTTATTTAGATCTTGAATCCAAAAGGGTTATGTAAAGTATGTACAGTTGTTCCTGAGATTTGTGCAGATGGGGTCAAGTTGCTGTAAGTCCTGAAATCCTACAAAATTGTCTTTACGATAAATTTGATGTTTGATGTTTGATAAATTCGGTATTTGATGCCATTGTCTTCAAAATATTGCTCTAATCTATATTTCCTTGCATCTTTGTCAGTGTGGCTATTATTATTATAATCAAAAGAAGCGCTAAACCACAGGGGTCATACAGCGCAGCTGGGCAGGGTAGGATGCAGGGAGAAGGGCTTGTAAGAGGGAGAGGGATGATTAGTAGGGTATGGAGTAGAGAAGGGTAGTGGATAGTGCAGGGATAGAAGGTAGCAAGAGAGTGAGGTAGAAGAGACTGAGGGGAGTGCTAGAGGCATAATCTTCAGAGTTTGTGTAGTAAGTCAGTTGCTGTCAAAAAGTCAGTGAGAGTCAGGATTAAAGGAGCCCATCAGCAAGAAGGGAAGGTAAAGAAGGGGCAGCAGAGCGAAGACGACGACGGAGGTAAATTCTGCGTGCTCGTATATAGAGTGGGCATTCCAACAGAATATGGCGAACAGAAACTGGAACCTGACAATGCTCACAGAGAGGGACAGGAAGCCTCTCCATGAGATACCCGTGATTATTATTATTATAATCAAATAGAAGCGCTAAACCACAGGGGTTATACAGCGCTGAGATACCCGTGAGTTGTCAGTGTGGCTAAATTATACTTTAGTTGCAAGACTGATTGTCCTGACCTCTGCTTGCCTGTTGCAAAAATTAGTTCATGGATGATAACTGTTTTAGGAATTATCACCAAGCTTACAGTTGCTGGTATGAGCTTCCTTTCATAGTACAGTACATTGTAAGTCACTGGTTTTTCATCAAGTATTCTTGACTAAGAGTAGTGCTACAACTGATGGCACTGGTCATGCAACAAAGTATAGTTTACCTGGAGAGAGTTCCAGGGGTCAACGCCCCTGCGGCCCGGTCTGTGACCAGGCCTCATACTACGTACTATAATTTCATCAAAGCATGTGTACTTTATTTTTGGTCTCTTGAATTCAACACCCCTGACATGCTTCCACTTTTGTCTCCAGACAGTCTCACCTTGAATAATTAAAAGCTCCACTTTGACTTTTAAACTGAAACTGTGTAATGACAGTTTCCATTTGACCACGTTCTTGCCCTGCACACTCATGCTCCCTTGACATTAATACTGCTTTACCATGCAATACTGAGTGATCCACATAGGTTTAGTGCTTTCTCTGAATATAAGTCCCCCTGGGGGGGGGTCTTGATCTAAGGAATTTGACGTGTGCTTCCTTTCCTTGACTTGAATCTGAATGCTCTATTACCTAAGTGCTGTGTGACCCGTATGGGTTTAATGCTTCCCTATGAATATTATTATTATAATCAAAGAAAGCGCTAAACCGACAAGGGTCATACACCGCTGATTCCCTATGAATATAATGTGAATATATGTAGTGCTCAAAATCATTCTGTGACTTGCCACATCATCACACAGGAGATTGTTGAGGAAAGTAGAGGCACGCGGAATAGGAGGGAAAAATTTTTTCTGGGTTGAGGCATGGTTGACAGATAGGCAACAGAGTTTGCACAAATGGGGAGACAAAGAATGGGGATGCATCACAAGCAGTATTCCACAGGAGTTAGAGTTGGACCCTTTGTTGTTCACAATACGTACATAAACGACCTCGATGAGGGAATAAATAGACATAAGCAGGTTTGCTGATGCCACTAAAATAAGCCATCAGAGAAATTTTGATGGTAACTAAATAACAAGCTGAAAACTACACATCACTACTTACTGATCTAAACTATATTATCCTAGCAGGTTTAACAAAATGAGAGGATATAAAAAAAAATCTGTTAAGAGTTCACAACCCCTCAAGGAAGGTTCCTTGATGTTGGTGAAGGGCTCTTGATCTAGGGAATTAGATCTGTGCTCCGATTCCCTGAATGAAGCCTGAATACCTTCCACAATCCCCCCCACAGGTGTTGCATAATCCTATGGGTTTAGCATTCCCCCTTGATTATAATAATAATGGAGTTCACAAGGTAATATTTTGTGAAGGGATTCAGGGAAACTGGATAGCCAGACTTGAGTCCTGGAGGTGGGAAGACTGCCTGCACTCTGAAGGAGGGGAGGGGAAACTTGTAGTTTGGCAGAGCATCTGAACTTGGTGGAGGCATCAAGTGTTCCCAAAATAAAGTAACAAAAACTATAGTGAAGTAAAATAGTAATGAATGTTTAGTCTGCATGTAACCTGTTCAACACCAGAATGATATTTTAATCAGAGGGACTGGGACACGAATACATCCACTTAGGCCATCTGTGTTGAAGACTTGGTCCTAGGACTGAAACATCTTCAATAAGTGTTGTACGTGTATGGTTTCATTTTCATTTTCCTCTGGTTGTTGGCATTCATATACCTTCTTACTAGATACTTCAATCCCTTAAATAGGGATTAAACTCAGTATACAGTAGTATATATTTTTACATTCATGGTAGGAGCACTAAACCCATAGGATCATGCAGCTGCTGGGCAAATGGAAGGCATTCAGACTTGATTCAGGGAATTGGAGAACATCCAATTCCTTAGATCAAGAGCCCTTCACCAGCCATACAGTATATACTGCATATATATAACCTCCGAAGGATGGGTAGGGATGTAATTCAGGGGCCATTTAAATTGTGATGTCTGTGTACTTCCGTCAAGACAACTATTGAATGTAGATGAATGGTTCAGAGAACCGACAAGTTATAAATTAGACACATGCAACATTTGGGTATCTTTATTGAGGAAACGTTTCGCCACACAGTGGCTTCATCAGTCCAATACAAAGTAGAAAGGTGTAAGGATTGATGGACTGAACACATCGACTCCAGGCCGAGGGACTGATTACCTCAAAACTCCTACTCTCCTTACACCTTTCTACTTTGTATTGGACTGATGAAGCCACTGTGTGGCGAAACGTTTCCTCAATAAAGATACCCAAATGTTGCATGTGTCTAATTTATAACTATTGAATGAGTAATTTTGGGAAACAACCATAAAAAAATGAATTTTCAGCATTTTGTAGATAATTATTGTACAGTACTGTACCTGTATTTACCAAGGCCTTGAATGTAAACTGATATTGGTATAAGGAATAATATAATGAAATACATACCTGATTGCATCATTTTCCTTTTATTAAGTACAACAGTAGTGATGAAGTATATCTTGATGTCACAGTAAACAGTAATGAATTATAACCTGATGTCTTGCATTATCATAATCATATTTTATGAACCTTCCTATATTAACCAAAGAATTGATAACTTTTATTAACCCTTTCAGGTTTGGTCCCGTATATGTATGGCTTGAGAGCCAGTGCCGGTCCTGTATTTATATGCCAAAATTCTAGCGCCTTCAAATCTGGTGGAGGAAAGATGGTAGGCCTACATATGAAAGAAAGGGTCTGCATGGTCAGGGTGCGCAGTATAAAAAAAAATCCTGCAGCACACAGTGCATAAGAAAAAATAACTCCGACCGTGTTTTTGGTTTAAAACAGCGACTTTGCAGTGTATTTTTGTATGGTATTTATGGTTGTATTCTCGTTTTCTTGGTCTCATTTGATAGAATGGAAGATATTTTACAGAAATAGAGATGATTTTGATTGGTTTCACAATGAGAAGTACCTTGAAATTGAGCTCAAATTCGCGGAAATGTTCAATTTTTGCCAATGTTCGAGAGTAAACAAATCACGCCACGCATCCAATACACGTCAACTGGGGAGTCTAATATTCTTTCACAAGTGCGCTGATATTATTTTTACCATTTTTACAATAATGCAGTAGTCTGCATAACAGTAAATATTCTATTTTTTGAGAGAATAAAAACTCAAAATGGAAATTATTATTATTATAATCAAATAGAAGCGCTAAACCACAGGAGTTTCAAAATGGAAAGCAAGAGTAATATAAGAGGGGCCTGGAGACGTGACTAATGAACAGAGAAAATGTTATTTTAGTGACAGGAATGTCTGTCTTATTTATTCTGGGCCCTGTTTTGAAATTGGCATCTTCTGAAATTTGTGTGAAATTGGCCAAATTGCCAATTTCTGACCACTTTATTGGGTAGTTGAAATCGGTAAATGGGCAGTTTCTTGTACTCGATCGATAGAACAAATAGAGTTCTAGCAAAATAACTATGATTTTAGTTGACTGGAACAATGGAACTGGCCGAAAATAGGGCTCAAAGTGGGAGAAATCGCCGATATCGCTAACTTCGCGAGTGTAATTTTGTAAGTTTTCCATCAAATTTCGTACTTTTGGTGTCATTACCACCGGGAAAAGATTCTACCATTTCACAAGAATTTTTTTTTTTAATTTTTCGACCCTGAGAGTGAGTTAAGAATCAGGGGTCTCGACCCTGAAAGGGTTAAAACAACTTTATGGAAATAGGAGTTGATTACACAATATAAAAAAAAATTAAATATATGTAATAATTACATACTGAACTATTCATTTACAGATTTATGATATTGAATGTTAATACTGTATAAAACTCAGGATGGTAAGTGAAATATAACAAGGCACCAGGTGATAAAATGGTAAGGGAGATGGTGTGAGTTCAAAGATAATTTGTATGTATGTTTGAGGGAGATGGAATGAAAATACAATACCTAATGATTGGATGGATGTATACACTTTCAAGATTTTATTAAAGAAAAATGTTACCTTAGACTTTGTGGAGAAACAGCCAATTGTATAATAACTGAAAAAATTATAAAATAATAAAATAAGATAGATCAGCAAGATACATTAGCCTTATTGAGGGACACTGTTGTGTAGCTCAGAATTTTACAATGAAAAATACCTCAGAATCAATACAGAGTATTTTGTATTATTTTCTTTGCTTTAGAAAGTAAGCAAAAGTAATCACCTTTGTATCTTTATGCAACTCAATTTTCATCAGGTCCAACAAAACTCTAACATCACAAAGGAGATCCCTTTTGGCATTTGAACTTTTAAAAATAATTCAATTGTAGGATGGTTGTTCCATGACAACATAAGACACTGTACTTGCCTATGTGTGTTTGTGGGAAATAAGCTCTAGCACTTGAGCTCTGCCTCTTTACCAACAACTGAGAGGAGTGATGCTTCCCTAATTTTGAGGGTTTCGTGTATTGAGATTTGAACCTGTGTACAGAGTTTTGCCTCCACTACTTCTTCACCTAGTACACTACCCTCGCACTTTAAGTTTCTTCTTGTATCTCTCCATCTCTTTCAGGAGTTCAATTTCCATGTGTGTCTCCTCGTTCTGGTTCGACCCCTTGTGCATAGCTTGTTTCTGTCCACTTTGGAGATGCCCCTGACTTCGTCTCTTCTTCTGCCTCTCTGTGATCCCGTATATGTTGCGGCCTACCTTCAAGGTCTGGCATTTGCCTCTGTTTATTTGTAAAGCTGTCTTGGAATCTTTCATTGATTTCTTCACACACTTCCTGGTCGTTGTCCATGACTTCCTCCCCATTCTCATTTAGTGTAATAACTTCATTTCCCGACATATTTCTCTTGATGCTACTAGGGCCCAATTTTGACTGCTCCTCTTTAGCAGCCATCTCGGTCTCATACTGCTTCTGTGCCTCTCTCCTGATTCTAGTGTACTCATTTCTGGCTCTTCTGCTCAGTTCTTTGTTTTCTAATGTGCCATGTGCCCTGTATTTCTTCCATGCCTTTTTATTCCTTAGTTTTGCTTCTTTACATTCCTTGTTGAACCAGGGACTCTCTCGATTCTTTTCTTCTCTAACTTTTTGAAGAGGGTTGAATTCATTGGTACCTTCTCTACATCTTTGGCGTGGAAACTCCATTTCTTGTATTGTCTCGCAGTACCTTAAATAGGAATTCTATATGATTGTAGTTCTGTGTGCTATATATGATTGTCTTCTTACCTTCCTACTGTTTCCTGTCTGCACATCTACTTAAGTAACAATGTCAGGCTGCAGTGATGATAGTTGGCTTCTAGAGGAACTCCGTAGACAACCACCGCAATGTCTGATTTTCCTTGTGTGAATATTTGATCTAATCTAGCTGGTTCATTGCCTTTCTTTATTCTTGTAGCCTCTCTAGCATGCTGACCAAGGAAGCTCCATCACAAACTTCAGCAGTTTTCCTTTCCTTGTCTCTTCTCCACCTTTGAGGTCAAGCTGTGGTGATGTATAACAAAAATGTTAATTACATATTACTGACAGTTTTCTTGGACTTAAAAGATACAATAATATGAAAATAAAATGATACAGTAATACAGTACAGAATGAGTTTCCTTTTGCACAGTTATCACTTACCTACTTCTTGATTTTTTTTATAAAGCATAAATTTCCACAAGAAAAATGTAAAACTATCAACATCCATAAATAATGAATATGTACTACTATGATGCAATAATAATGCAAGGGAATCCCCAACTAAGAGCTGCATTCCTGGTGTTCCAACTTGTGAGCAAGGTGTTTGTAACTCAGCCAGTCAACCCCCCCATCCCTTCCCACACACACAGTGGCCACTTTATTAGGTACCAGTGGCAGACCTACATTTTTGGGGCCCTGAAGCTTGAACTGTTATGGAGGCCCCTTCGCAACCCTTTCTCAACAGTAGACCCAACATTTTTAAGCAATGTGGACTAAAGTCACTTCTGGGGCCCTCCGGGATTAGGCGCCCTGAAGCTTAAGCTTCATTATTTTCATAGTAGATCCACCCGTTAGGTACGGGTGCCAGATCAACCAGGCTGTGATGGATATGTGGGGCAGTGGACCTCCAGCAGCAACAGCCTGATTGACCAGGCAAGCACCAGACGAGCCTGGCCCATGGCCGGGCTCAGAGAGCAGAGAAACTCTTCAAAGGTATATCAAAGATAATACACCTTTCTAGTACTGGGTAGGGTTCCCCTTATCCCTGCAGAACAGCCAAAATTCTTTGTGGCATGGATTCAATAAGGTGGTGAAAACATTCTTTAGATTCTGGTCCATGATGACATGATAGTAGTACAGTAGTATCGGCATGCATCTGGCAACATGGTGAAAGAGTTTCTTCTTTTTCGGGGTCACCCTATCTTGGTGGGAGACAGTTGGTGTGTTGAAAGTTGACATGATAGCATTACGCAGTTACTACAGATTTGTCGGCTGCACATTCACGCTGTGAATCTCCCATTCCACCACATCCCAAAGGTTTATGCCAAATTCTGACTCTTACCATCTGCATGCTGTGCATTCAGAAATGCCTCACTGTCAGCTTGCCCAGTTTGGTCATTCTCCTCTGACCTCTCTCGTTAACAAGGGATTTTTTTGTCCACAGAACTGCCACTCACCAAAAGTTTTTTTTCTTCTTCACACCATTCTCTGTAAACTTTAGAGACTGTTGTGTGTGAAAATCCCAGATCAGTTTCTGAGATACTCAAACTACCCCATCTGGCACCAACAATCATTCCACAAAGTCACTCAGATCACATTTCTTCTCTATTCCGATGTTTATTCTAAACACCAACTGAACTTATTGATCATGTTTGCATGCTTTTAGGCATTGAAGTGCTGCCACATGATTGGCCAATTAGATATTTGCATTAACAAGCAGGTGTACAAGTGTACCTAATAAAGTGGCCGCTGAATGTACATACACATTATTCCATGTGATGGTCATCTTTTGTAAATGTTTGTATACTATAACTGTGGAACAGAATTCATAAAACAATCCCCTTGAGGGAGACTCTTGATGCTGGTGAGGGGCTCTTGATCCAAGGAACTGAACTTGTCCTCCACTTCCTTGGATTCAACCTGAGTACTAACCATTCTCCTGGCACTACATGACTCCAACAGTTTAGAGCTTCCCCCCTAAATACATATAATAAAACGATAAAACAATTACTGCACGTTTTAATTTCTTATGGACCTTGTTTGTAAAGTACAGATGTTCAATAATTTGGGGATCCTATACAGTGGACCCCCGGTGTTCGTCCTGCTCGAAACTCACCCTTTTATGTAAGTGTATTTTTTTAAATGCTTTTATAAGTGTATTTTTGGGGGTCTAAAAGGACTAGTCTACTTTACATTATTCCTTATGGGAATAAATTCGTTTGGTAATGGCACTTGAACAGCATTCTGGAACGAAAAAATAACGAAAACCGGGGGGAGTGGACCCCCGCCCAACGAGCACCCCGGAAATCGTACAATTATGTAAGTATAATATTATAAGTGCTTGTGGAAGTGTATTTTTGGGGGTCTGAAATAGACTAACCTACGTGACATTATTTCTTAAGGAAGTAAATTCGTTCTTTAATGGCACTTGAGCAGGCTTCTGGAATGAATTTTGCTCGTTAGGCGGGGGTCCACTGTAATGTAAATATCTGTATATGAACCTCACTTTGTACATTTAAAAAACTCCTACTCAATAACCTATGTCTAGTTCTTAAGTAGTCTAAGCATTAGGATTAGTCTGCCTGAAATGCACCACATGTTAGTGGCTTTCCTTTGTGCCTAACAATATTTTATTACATGTAAACTACATTTTGTTTACTGAAGAAAGAAATAAAGTTGCTTGTTTGTGTTTGTTTGAAAATTTTTGCCTTTAATCAAGGTGAGAGGAAGAGGTGCAGTATCTCAGGAAGAAGAATGAAAAGCCCAGTGTATGGAAGAGGAGAAAAAAGACCAACTGGACAGTTGTGGATATAAAGAAATGAGTTTAAGGAGAACAGACAAAAGGTTCGAACCCCACCCGTGGTATGGTTTGTTTGCAACCGTGTCATTACTATTTCGTGAGTCAAAAGGATCCTCTGTGGAAGGTGAAACTATTCTCGAAAGGAGAATATAAAAAAAAACTGTGGCATGTGGGATCAGGTACAGGAGGAAATATTGCAAAATATATAGGCAGAGAAAAATAGAAAAGGCTTCCTTCAACACAGGGAAATAAAAGCTTCTGAATTAAATCAGGTGGACCTAATTGTAAGACGCCCACACTATCTCAGGTGTGCAATTAACCGCAGCATGGAAAAAAAAAGAGCCGATGTACATTGTCCCAGGCATATACAGTGGACCCCCGGTTTACGATAGTCTCCAAACTCGCCCTTTTATGTAAGTTTATTTTTGTAAGTGCTTTTGTAAGTGTATTATGCCCCCTACTCACCTAACAGTAATTAAGTTACCTGGGCATTGTAGGTGGCATCCTGGAAGAGGGCCTAAAGCAGTAATGTTAGGACACCAATGGAAAAAATGTAATTTTGACTTTTTTTGGGGTTATCCTAGGTAATTTACACTATGTGATAAATAGTTTAAAACCGACAAGTTGCAGATTGAGACACTTATGCAACATATGGGAATCGTTACTGAAGAAACGTTTCGCCACACACTGGCTTCATCAGTTCATTCTCCTTTGTATGGACTGATGAAGCCAGTGTGTGCCGAAACGTTTCTTCAATAAAGATTCCCATATGTTGCAAAAGCGTCTCAATCTTCAATTTACACTATGTATGATAACTGTACTGTGTTCTCGTTTAAATAAGGATATCCTAGGTTAAGTCGTCATAACGTAAGGGAATTATTTTGACATGCTGTCATTCTGATATTTATTTTATACTACTAAAATTTTTGGGGGTAATTAATGAATAGTTGAAATATATTACTTATAAACTCGTAAGGATCATACAGCTTCTCGGAAATGGGAGATAATTGTATTTGATCAGGATAAAAATAGCTCCAATTCCTTGGATCTAAAGCCCTTTACCAACCCAGACAGCTTCATATATACAGATTATCTAGACAAATGGTTATTGTTTGGAGAACGGAACTCAGACATTTTTTTTATTAGATTCTACTTTAACATAACCCTTCAAATTTTTTTTTTGACCCCAAAGGGTTCGTGATCCAAGGAATTGCAGCTACCCTCCATTTCCTCAAATTAAACCGATTACCTCACATTTCCCTGATGTTGTCATCCCTACGGGTTTAGCGTCTCATTGAATAACAAAATAATACTAATAGCAAAGTAATAATAATAGTAATAATAAAGAACACAAAGGCACAATAGTAATACATGTAATAATAATAATAATAATAATAATAATAATAATAATAATAATAATCATTCAAACTGATCACATAATATTTAAATTAACGTTGAAAAAAACAAATGAATTCATTCACCAGAGGTAGAAGAGAACAGGAACACCAAGACACACACACACACACAGCCCAAAAGAGCGTCAAACCCGCACGGGCCAGCCCAAAACACTTAAATAATACCCCCCCTTTTAAGCCCCTGAACTACAACAAGGTCAGAATTATTAACCACCTAGAGACCCCCACCACCACTAAACCACAATATTTCCCGGCCGTAAACCCCATTATCCCCGGTGGCACTCGCCACACAGGTAATTCAGACACTCACGCACATCACCACACCGGAGAAACGTACATTACGTCGGTAATTTGTGGGAATTTCGAGAAAAACTGTGGTGAGGTAGAGAGGCGGCGGGAGGCTGGAGCAGCAAGATGGGTGACGCGCGCACTACACTACTCCTACCCCTTATTTTCTCTCTTTTACCTCTGTTTTCTCTCTTTTACCCTTATTCTCTCTCCCTTTTACCCCCTATTTTCTCTCTTTTACCCTCTATTTTCTCTCTTTTACCCCCTATTTTCTCTCGTTTACCCTCTATTTTCTCTCGTTTACCCTCTATTTTCTCTCTTTTACCCTCTATTTTCTCTCTTTTACCCTCTATTTTCTCTCTTTTACCCTCTATTTTCTCTCGTTTACCCTCTATTTTCTCTCTTTTACCCTCTATTTTCTCTCTTTTACCCTCTATTTTCTCTCGTTTACCCTCAATTTTCTCTCTTTTACCCCCTATTTTCTTTTACCCCATATTTTATACTTATACCTCCCTATTTTACTATATTCTATCGTATTTTGACGTGCTTTTATTCATATTTTATAATACCAAAAATGATGGGTATTGAATTTTTACCCCCTATTTTATACTGATCTCCCAATTTTACTATATTCTCTCGTATTTTGACATGCTTTTATTCTGATATTTTATACTACTAAAATTTTTAGGGTGCTCTTAGGGTTGGTTTTATATACTGTTTTTGGTTACCTATTGTTTTTTCTATGTATATTGTACTCTGGTTTTTAAATAATATATATATATATATAAAAAACTAAAATTTAAGAGATAATTAAAGCTTTTTATCCCCTATTTTCAACTGATACTTCCCTATTTTACTCACTTTTATCGTATTTTAATGTGCTTTTATTTTTATATTTTCTACCACTAAAAAAATATGGGTAATTAAGGCATTGTTTTATTCTATTTTCAACTAATATCTAACTATTTTACTCAGTTCTATCTTATTTTGACGAGTTTTCATTCTGATGTTCATTTTATACTAAAAAATTACTGGTACTTAATGCATATACTTTTTATCCATTTTTTTCACCTATTTCTCCCTATGTCAGTTATTTCTTCTATCTCTTTTTTCTATCTTAGTCTGTTTGCTTTAACTCTGTTTATCTATTTTATACTAAAAAATGATGGGTAATTAATACATATTTATAAATTTTTTCATTTGTATCTCAATGGAAATATGTCACTGACTTTTTTTTTGGGGGTTATCCTGGATAATTTACACACGTTACTTTTTATGATTATTGCTCTTATATACCTGTAGCTAAATAAACTTATTTTCTTACTTAATCTTTCTATGTCAGTCATTTATTCTATTTTATGTCTATGTACTTTAACTCTGATATTTATTCTCTCAACAAGGTCTTCTGATGGACATTACTGTATTAATTTTTCTCATTTTTTATCATCTTTGTCGTTCATTTATTCTATCTTATTTATACGCGTTTAGGCAGTGACCAAAAAAATTAAACTTTTGTACAGTTTTTATTCTTTTTACATTCAGTAATTTATACACTGGGAAAGGGGGGTTACTAGCCCCTTGCTCCGGCATTTGTCGCCTTTTACGAAAACGTTTCTATTGGTCTTAATTTTTAACAACAGCCCTCTCCCCCAAGGTAGGGCGATCCAAAAAAATCACATTATTATTATAAGATTCAAGGAGGAAGCTCTAAATACGTAGGGATCATGCAACACCTGGCAAATGGGGAGCAATCAGAACTGATCCATGGGGAGGATATGTCCAATTGCTTATATCAAGAGCACCTCACCAGCATCAAGGCAACTTTCTTGAGGGTAAAAGTTGCTATTAAATCTTGGGATTTTAGGAATTAAACATCAAATTTATGCAAATTTTAATATTTTCATATACAGTAATTTCACAGGACTAAAAAAAATTCAATTTATAAATTCAAAAATTTCAGAAAAAATTACAAAATCACAAGCTTATAAGAAAGACAAACGCAGGTACAGTGGAAGCTAAAATGAGAGAAAAATTACTAAAAATGAATGCAATGAACATTTGTGAAAAAAAAAAGCAAAACAGTGCTGCTCGACAAAAATCTTGGCATACGTACATCATGTAACTTTATTATGACATTTATGGGAAGTGCTAAACCTGTAGGACTCTTAAAGGGCCTTAATATGGGAGGTAATTAGAATTTATCCAATGTAGAGGAGGATATCTCAAATTCTTCAGATCAAATTCAAATATTTTATTTATTTTATGCAGTATACAGATAGTTGTTTACATGTAATAAAATATTGTTAGGCACAAAAGAAAGCGACCAGCATGCGGTGCATTTCAGGCTCATCACCAGCAAGAATCACTTCACAATACAGTGGACCCCCGAGTAACGAGCATAATTCAGTCCAGAAGGCTGCTCAAGTGCCATTACCGAACGAATTTTCTCCCTTAAGGAATAATGTCAAGTAGGTTAGTCCATTTCAGACCCTCAAAAATACACTTAAAAAAGCACTTACAATATTATACTTACATACTTGTATGATTTCCGAGGTGCTCGTAACTCGGGGGTCCACTGTAGTTGTGATATCACAGAGTGTTACAGACAAGACAAGCAATTATGAAGAAATTTAAGGAAAATATACTGTGGGATGTTTGCAAGGTACTTGGGGTCTCTGGACAAGTGTTTAAATTTGATAAAAAAAAAAAATTGTGTAGTAAACACTTATACATACCTGGAGTCAGGTCCAGGAACTTGTGACTGGCAATGACTCAAATTATTAATATTACAATCAAAACTAAGCACTAAACTCACAAGGAGCAAGGACTCGAAGCTGAAGGACTTGAAGACAAGCATGAAGATGTAAATGAAGTGTTAGAAGAGGATGACTAAGAATCAACTGGAGATGTGCTGAAGAGATGTTTCCAGGAATGAGAGGCAGATACAAGATGAAGAAGAACCGGAAAATAGACCATCAAGACTAAAGCTACATGAGCAATTCCATGCTACTGCTAGTTAGAATTTTTCACTGAGAAGGTTCCTGAAGGATCTAGAACTATTTGTGTGAAGCAGTTTCTGAACAAATGATGTCTTGTTATCAGCTCTATGACGTACTGCTGGCTAAAATAGCCCAGATATGCATTACAATAAAAAATGTGAGCAATCTAATACAATCATCAACTATTAATACCTCTGCATCAACATCATCACAAACTGTTAAATTCAGTCACGATTATGGTCAATGTATCCAAATTGTGCTGAGATTTCTGTATGCCAGTGACAGACTTGAGGCCTAGACAGAGTGCTTCAGACTCTGTGTCACTGAGAACATAAGAAGTACAGTGGACCCCCGAGTTTCGGTCACCTCAAAACTCGAACAATTATGTAAGTGTATTATTGTAAGTGCTTTTGTAAGTGTATTTTTGGGGGTCTGAAATGGACTAACCTACTTTACATTATTCCTTAAGGGAGAAAATTCGTTTGGTAATGGCACTTGAGCAGCCTTCTGGAACGAATTATGACCAAAACTCGGGGGTCCACTGTATATAGATAAATAGTTCAGAGAACTGACAAGTTGATAAATTAGACACATGTGCAACACTTGGGTATCTTTATTGTAGAAATGTTTTGCCATACAGTGACTTCATCAGACCAATACAAAGAATAGTGAAGATCAGAAGGAGATTGAGGTAATCAATCCCTCAGTGTGGAGTCGATGTAATCAGTCCATCAATGTTGATAAGAATTCTTACCAAGATTGATGAACTGATTACAGCAATTCCATGCTGAGGGACTGATTACAGCAATTCCATGCTGAGGGACTGATTACCTCAATCTCCTTCTGATCTTCTTTGTATTGGACTGATGAAGTCACTGTGTGGCAAAACATTTCCACATAAAAATACCCAAATGTTGCACGTGTGTGAAATTTATCATAAGAAGAAGTGCCACAATGGAAATAAGTCACTCTGACTTTTTTGGGTTATCCTAGGTTTTCTACACATATGCTGCTATGTATGATAATCTATGTAACTGTATTTGTGTATACCTGAATAAACTTACTTACCACAGCCATTCACCTCAGTCCAGCAGACCCCCCACCAACCCTCTTCAGATTCAACAAGCTCTTGCTTAACTATATATATAAGACAGTGGAAGATGTAGTAATCAGTTCCTTAGCCTAGAAGCAAGTCTTGATGAATTAGTTCATCAATATTTAAGGTACTTAAGGTACTGTACATGCCACAAGAATGTAAGGCAAGTTGTATTGTAGTACACAATTTTAACCTAGTACAATAGTAAATGAGTTTTTCAGCAAGTTTGAAGTTGTCTGGAACAACTTTATTTTTCACTTCACATAATGTTATCTTATGTTACAGGTAGATTTTCAGGAGCATAATCCAAACATTATAAAAGGGTTTACTGTATGTACATATATGCATTTCCTACTCTAAGAAATGTAAATGGGCAAAATTGCATATCCAGGAAACATCTACAATATTTAATCATTCTAAACTATAGTAATCAATACTCAATTTTAAACAATTAAAATAGTTAAATTTTAGCCAGACTTGAGTTCTGGAGGTGGAAAATAGTGGCTGCACTCTGAAGGAGGTGTAGGGGATGCTGTAGTTCAGACTCATCTGAAATGTGATGTTCATGCTCTTCTGGCAGATGTGCTTTTCCTTAACCATCTTTACAAAACTATCAAAATGGAAAACATTGCAAGAAAGCCATTTCCTTGTATATTGTGAGATTCTGTAATGGTGATTCACAATAGACTACACGAAACAAAGACACATTCACTATTAGGTTAAATAGCTGTCTTGCCTGAAATACAAGGACAAGTTAAATAACTTCACACTGGAGCACTCCCACCCATTCTTCAGAGTACAGGCACTGTACTTCCCATCTAAAGAACTCAAGTGTGGCTGCAGACTAGACCTGGCTACAGTCTAAGTGGGACCAGCCATCATTGTATAAGTTGTATCATGTACTTGTAGAAATAGATTAATATTATTATTATTGAGAAGGCATCTTATATGTTTCTCAGGAACCATACATTAATAAAGATTTTTTTTTTCAACAAACTGGCCGTATTGCACTGAGGCAGAGTGACCTAAAAAGAAAAATGAAAGTTTTTCTTTTTATATTTAGTAATTTATACAGGAGAAGGGGTTACTGGTCCCTTGCTATTATTAATATTAATACAAAATCTTTCATAAAGGTGATGAATGTTTATTGAATCACATTATCCTGTCCCCTTAAGTTTACTATTGAATTCATTACAATTTATATTACTGAATTCAAGGGAGGAATACTGAACCCATAGGTGTCACACAGTGCCTGAGGGAATGAGAGGCATTCAGGTTCAATTAAAAAAAGGGAGGAAATATCAAATTCCTGGGATCAAGAGTTCCTCGCTGGCCTTAAGTGTTAATAATTAGCTAAGTTATGGGATTTACAAACCCTAAGTTATATCACTGAGAGCATTCGACTAGTTAATTAATTAAGGGAACCATTACACATTTTGAGAATGTCGCCCAGCTACATGAAAAAAAGTACCGACAGTAACTTCTCTGTTAACATTTAGTGAGTTCCTCGTCAATAATTTTTCTGCCTCTTTTATAAAAAATACAAGTTTCCATTGCTTTATGATTCTCCATTATGCAATATCCCATTTCTATTGATAATCATGTGCCATATATAACCACAAAGGTTCACAAAGTGTACTTATTTAAAGAACATAAAAAGCACAGTACGTACCATGACTGGAACAATACACAAATAACCTGTACATAGGAGAGAGAAATTTACGATGACGTTTCAGTCCGACTGGGACCATTAAGTAGTCACATTGACTAGTTCATGGTCCCAGTAGGACCGAAACGTCATAAGGTTCTTTCTCCTATGTGTGGGTTATTTATGTACTGTACTGTAGTTACTATGCTGAAGTGGGTGCTGGTAGCCTGACTGAGCTTATTAAATTACGTACTGGTATACAATACTGACCAGCAGATGGGTAAGACATGTGCAACAATTTGGTGTATTGCAATAGATATCAAACTACTGCACGTGTGTCTTACCCATCTGAACATGCCGCATAAAGCCACCTGTATAGCTTGACTCACCATTATGAAACATACGAAGCAGTTTTAATTCCAGATTCATTTGTTTATACACACACTGACTATTTCCCCACTAAGGTAGGGTGACCCAAAGCATAAACACATTAACCAACTTAACCTGCTATTACAGTGGTCCCTCGGTTTTCGTGCATCTCCAAACTCGAACATTTATGTAAGTGTATTTTCGTAAGTGCTGTTGCAAGTGTATTTTTGGGGGTCTGAAATAGACTAACCTACGTGACATTATTTCTTAAGGAAGTAAATTCGTTCGGTAATGGCACTTGAGCAGCATTCTGGAACGAATTTTCGGCGAAAACCGAGGGACCACTGTATTTCCAAACATTGACACTGACATATACTACTTAATGTTTGATTCTTCATGTTGGCAACCTCACTTTTTTTTCTTTTATTCACTTTTCTTACAGGCCTGCCTCTTCTGGTGCTCCTTGTCCACAATCTTGGTGAAGCTCCACAGGTAGAATGCTGAGATGGCGCGGAAAATGCCAAACAAAAACATCTGAAATGCATTTATTTATCAGTCCAAACTCAAGATGTCTTGAAGACTGGATAGAAACAAACCCAAAATTGTATTAATGGATATATAAGTATATGTACAGTGGAACCTCAGTTTTCGTATGCCCTAGTTTGCATGTAAAACTATAGTTATTCTCTATAAAATGTATTTTTTGTTAATATTTTTGTGTCTCTGGAACGGATTAATTGGATTTACATTATTTCCTATGGGAAATATTAACAAAAAATACATTTTATAGAGAATAACTTGTTTTACATGACTCACAAAATCGTAATGACACGATTGCAAACAAACCATTCCACGGGTGGGGTTAGAACCTGCGATCAGTGTGTCTCAAAACTCCAGACCATTGCGTTAGCTGGCCCAGTGGTTAATGCGACGGTCTGGAGTTTTGAGAGACTCTGATTGTGGGTTCTAACCCCACCCGTGGTATGGTTTATAGTTTTACATACAAACTAGGGCATACGAAAACCAAGGTTCCACTGTATTTATTAATATCAAATTAAAAAAGTCAGCACTACACCTGCACAGATCATACAACATAAGTAATAAGCCCTTGATAGGACCCTAATGGAAATAAGTCACTTTGACTTTTTTGGGTCATCCTGGGTAATCTACACATATGCTGCTAAGTATGATAATGTACATATGTAACTGTATTTATGTGTACCTCTACCTGAATAAACTTACTTATACGTATAATAGAATTTTATAATTATGGGCAAAATCCACTGCATAAATTCTATTTTTTACTCTTATTTTCAGTGTCTACTGCAGTATATATATCTAAACTTTGTATACAATAGTATATTAGGTATACTGTTTAGTACTCTACTGACTTCCTTGCTATTTTTTAACACCGATTTGCTGACACTCGGACAATTCGTTATATAGAAGATCTACTGCACAAGTATCCCTTATTATTAAATGAAAAAACAGCAAGCCTATACACCTCATACAGCATAAGTATGCATATTCAATGACATTTGGCCTTTAAACATCTGCTAAAATTTATTATAATTTGATATTACAATTACTGTTTATTAAGAGAAGTGCTAAACTAGCAAAAAAAGTTTTATAGCGCATGGCAAATGGGAGGCAATCAGGTTTGATATGAAGAAAGGGAGGCCAAGGCATCGTCAACTAGCTCCTACTCCTTGGCATGATCTCTTCACGAGCAACTAGCAACCCCCAAGATGGGTTCCGGAAGTAACAGCTCTTAGAAAAGGCAAGATTAAATAATTTTTTGAAGATAAAGTTCATTAGGATTTGCAACTTTTATAGTCATAGAAGTTTACCTGTGTCAAGAAGGAGAATGCGTCAGTGATGGGGCCCATGCCGGCACAAAGTGTAGTCAACATGAAGCCTTCTAGACCAACTGTACTCGTAAAAGAGCCAATCAAGGCATCATCAACTAGCTTTTTAGCCACTTCTTCAGGCTAATAAAAAATACAATACAAATTATTATCACCATTGTTATTATTATAATTAAACAATTTACTGTTATGAGATGTCCAATTTCTATTGGTAATTCCATTTGTAAAACACATGTAGGTGATCAGTACAGTTCACAAAACATATGGAAGATACTTATGTATTATGTAGAATTAAGTGGATCTGGAACACGTCTAAGACAAAGTGAGGGACACCTGTATTTAATTCCTGTACAGTACCTTCAGGAGTCCTGCAGTCTCAGAGATGAGCTTAGTTTCTACAGGTTTGGTTTGGTTTTCCTCCTCGAGGCCTGGAGTGTCAGTGTCTGGAGGGTAGCACACAGTGACTGTAATATTGTATGGCTTCACCTGAAATAAAAAAAAAATTGTAACAAATGCTTTTACTTCCTGTCCTATTTCATAATTTTTTTAACACACTGGCCATCTCCTACAGAGGCAGGGGCACCGAAAAAGAAACAAAAGATATTCTGCTTTTTACATTTAGTAGTTTATACAGAAGGGGTTACTAGCCCCTTGCTCCCGGGATTTTAGTCACCTCTTACAACATGCATGGCTTATGGAGGAAGGATTCTTCTCCTCTTCCCCATGGAGTTATTAAATAATCACCTGTACTAATCTATTGAAGCATTGCAAGTTTCAGTGCTAAAGATAAAAACAAATTCATACTGGATAACCCAATAATAATGGAAAAGTCAAATACTATCAATTGTGACAATAGTGATTGCATGCTCCACCTCCTCATGGGACGTGGAGCATACAAAATTTGTGTACCTGGGCCGGCATCCAAATTAACCAGCACATCTGGGGGGTTTCCACTGTACTGTATATACAATGAATGGCAAAAAAAGTATTATAATTCTTGAAACAGAAGACAAATGATAAGCACTGAAATACAGTGGACCCCCGAGTTTCGTAAAAACTTCACTCCTGAAGTCTGCTCAAGTGCCATTACCGAACGAATTTACTCCCTTAAGGAAAAATTTCACGTAGGTTAGTCTATTTCAGACCCCCAAAAATACACTTCCACAAGAACTTACAAAATTATACTTACATAATTGCACGATTTCCGGGGTATTCGTTAACCGAGGGTCCACTGTACAGTGGACCCTCGGTTTTCGTTCACCTCCAAACTCGAACAATTATGTAAGTGTATTTTTGTAAGAGCTTTTGTAAGTGTATTTTTGGGGGTCTGAAATGACTAATCTACCTTACATTTGTACTTATGGGAACAAATTCGTTCGCTAACGGCACTTGAACAGCATTCTGAAAAGAATTTTTAACGAAAACCGAGGGTCCACTGTATAGTATACTACAGGGAATGCCACACTGTTTCTTATAAGTACCAAAAATAGTCGAAACACGAGGCAATATCAAGCGCAGAAGGCACGGGACTTATGCCATTCAGCAAGTATCAGTTTGTAATAAGTTTTCACTCTCTAGTACGGTGAATAATAGTCTTTGGATGCGAGCCTTAGTTTTATTTGGGGTTCTGATACAGGCACTGTGTCTGGGCTGCCCAAGGGTCAGGCCCCAGCCTGGCAGGAGAGAGAAAGGAGGGACTTCTTGCTGGTAGGCTGTCTGCTAGATGAGTGAACCCAGGGTGAACTGACGGTGGGCTGATGCCCACCCACCAGGCAAGCATCCTATTAATCTTTATTTCAACATGTATAAGATATACAGGCCTAGTTGATATCAGTGACATACTACTACATATATAGAAAGTCCCTTGTTATGCAGAGCATTTTGGGCAAAATAGGTCAATTTTGTCCCAGGATGCAATCCACACCAGTTGACTAACACACAGGTACCCATGGGAATCAGATATGGGGTAGGCATAATGTCTACACCAGATGCATGATACAAGACTGACTAAGCAGCTGGAAAAATTACTCCTTACTGTCCAATGTTGGCACCTATGTAGTACAAATGTTATTGCATGGGTTTAATATTCAACTTCTACACATGGCTCAGGTGCTAAGCACCATATACTGTGTTGTTCCACCTATGTTACATTTGCCATCTTAATCTTCAAGTTCCTAAGGAATCATCTACTATGAAACTGCTACAAGACCCTACAACATACTGTACCTCCATGTGAAGCACACACTACATAACATCTACAAGACCCTACAACATATTGTACCACCATGTGAACAACATACTACATAACAGTTACAAGACCCTACAACATACCCATACGTTAACAACTACACACCATAGCAACAGGCCCAAACAGCATACTGTACCTCCATATGAAGAGCCTCGGCCAACCTGATGAGGGCAGCCTTGGTGGCCGAGTAGGCAGTGAATCCATAAAGACCAACGAGGCCGGCCTGGGACGAAGTGAAGACCACCACCCCCTCGTGCTGCCGTTTCATGCTGCGCACAACCTCTTGCGTGATGATGAATGACCCGGTGTAGTTTACATCCATCAATTGCTGCACGGAAAAAACCCACGATATTAAAGCTCTACTCTCTATTATTATATTAATGGGAAAGTAAATCCGTAGAGGTCATACAATGCTTAGGAAATGGGAGGCAATTATTTTTTATCTAAGTAATGGGACTGAGAAGCCTTTATCAGTTCTTAAAGTTCTATTCTTGAGCTCACTGTTACCATTACCCTTAGCCCTTTCAGGGTCCATGCCATAATATCACAGCTTTGAGTCCAGGGTCCACCAAAGAGCACTACATGATGAGCTCAGCTCACTCAGATAAGCTATGAGTGGTAAATTTTGGCCTAGATATGAGTTACGGCACTATCTGTGACTTGTATACAGAAATATGCCATATACCACGAGACTGGCTCCTGAAGCTGTGACTCGTGTAAGATAGTACATTATCTACGAGTTTCATTCTTGGATCTCCACACACACACGCATACCTTTCCTTGATATACCTTTGAAGAGTTTCGAGAGTTTCATTCCTCTCAGAGCCTGGCTATGGGCCAGGCTTGTATGGTGCTTGCCTGGTGAACCAGGCTGTTGCTGCTGGAGGCCCGCTGCCCCACATATCCATCACAGCCTGGTTGATCTGGCACCTGGTGAAGATACTTGTCCAGTTTCCTCTTGAAGGCTTCTACACTTGTTCCAGCCATGTTTCTGATATCTTCTGGTAAGATGTTGAATAGTCTGGGACCCTGGATGTTGATACAGTGCTTCCTTATTGTCCCCACCACACCTCTGTTCCTCACTGGGTTTATTTTACACTTCCTCCCATATCTCTCACTCCAGTATGTTTTTATGGCAGTGTGCAGATTTGGGACCAGGTGTCCAATTTGTATTACAATCAAACTAAAATAGTCTTTGCACTGAATGACTAGCAGATTTAATGCTTCACATAAAATAAAAATAAATCCCCTTTGCTCATACACCCCATCCTGAGTCTCACTCTTCACAACTTACAAGTTCGTCTTTACAGGTGGGCCCCTACTTTACAGCACTTCGCTTTATGGAATTTCACTAAATGCAGTGGTTTTCAATTATGTATACCCATTCTCCATTTATTCAGACTTCCTACAATATATATATACAGTGGTACCTCGAGTTACGATATTTTTTCATTCCAGAATGCTGTTCAAGTGCCATTACCAAACGAATTTATCTCCATAAGAAATGATGTAAAATAGACTAGTCCTTTTAGACACCCAAAATTACACTTACAAAAGCATTTAAAAAAATAAACTTACATAAAAGGGTGAGTTTGGGGACCATCGTAAGTCGGGGTACCACTGTATTCACCACTAACTAAGCTTAGAATGAAAATATTTTAAGGTAAGTAATATGTGTACTGTACAGGAGGGGCCCCACTTATACAGCAGGTTAGGTTCCAGGCTACAGATGTAAAGCAAAAATTGCTGTAAAATGAATCAGCCTTTTTTCTCTTTTTAATGCATATAAAAGTCTGATATGTTTACACTATCATATACTGAGCAATAAAGCTTTAGCTAAAAAATGCATATACAGTACACACATTACTTACCTTAAAATATTTTCATCCTTAAGTTTGTAGCGAGTGATGAATATATTTATTGTAGGAAGTCTGAATAAATGAAGAATGGCTATAATTGAAAACCACTGTACTATTAGTGAAACGCTGTAAAGTGAAGCACTGTAAAGTGGAGCCCTCCTGTACACAATACAGTGGACCCCCGGTGTTCGTCCTGCTCCAAACTCGCCCTTTTATGTAAGTGTATTTTTTTAAATGCTTTTATAAGTGTATTTTTGGGGGTCTAAAAGGGCTAGTCTACTTTATATTATTCCTTATGGGAATAAATTCGTTTGGTAATGGCACTTGAACAGCATTCTGGAACGAAAAAATAACGAAAACCGGGGGTCCACTGTATTGACGAGGGATAAAACTATAGGTCATACAACAACTGGTAAACTAAGAGTTAATCAGGTTTGATCCAAGGAAAGGGAGAGGTAACCCCAATTCCCTGGATCAAGAGCTCTTGACTGGAGCTTTTTACAAAGAACCAACAATAGGAGAGAAAACTTTAGACAATGTTTCAGGTGGACCATTAACTCTTATAACAATTTTTTTTTTTTAACACACGTCTTGCACTGAGGCAGGATGACTCAAAAAAGAAACTTTCACCATCATTCAGTCAATCACTGTCTTGCCAGAAGCGTGCCAACACTTCAAATTACACGTCAAAGAATAATTAATTACATTTCAGGGGAAGTGCTAAACTCGTATAGGTTTAAAAAAAACGGCTGAGGAATGGGAAACACTCAGGTTCAATCCAAACAATTTTTTTTTTTTCAACAAGTCGGCCGTCTCCAACCGAGGCAGGGTGACCCAAAAAGAAAGAAAATCCCCAAAAAGAAAATACTTTCATCATCATTCAACACTTTCACCACACTCATACATAATCACTGTCTTTGCAGAGGAGCTCAGATACGACAGCTGAGAATAGTCCCTCCCAGCTGTCACTATCCCAGACCCCTCCTCCTTTAAAATGCAGGCATTGTACTTCCCATTTCCAGGACTCAAGTCCAACTAAATCAATTAACTGGTTTCCCTGAATCCCTTCACAAAATGTTACCCTGCTCACACTTCAACAGATCGTCATGTCCCAAAAACCATTCGTCTCCATTCACTCCTATCTAACACGCTCACACATGCTTGCTGGAAGTCCAAGCCCTCGCCCACAAAACCTCCTTTACCCCTTCCTCCAACCTTTTCTAGGACGACCCTACCCCACCTTCCTTCCCCTACAGATTTATACGCTCTCCAAGTCATTCTACTTTGATCCATTCTCTCTAAATGACCAAACCACCTCAACAACCCCTCTTCAGCCCTCTGACAAATACTTTTAGTAACTCCACACCTTCTCCTAATTTCCACATTCCGAATTTTCTGCATAATATTTACACCACACATTGCCTTTAGACAGGACATCTCCACTGCCTCCAACCTCCTCCTCGCTGCAACATTTGCAACCCATGCTTCACACCCATATAAGAGTGTTGGTACCACTATACTTTCGTACATTCCCTTCTTTGCCTCCATGGATAACGTTTTTTGTCTCCACAGATACCTCAACGCATCACTCACCTTTTTTCCTTCATCAATTCTATGGTTAACCTCATCCTTCATAAACCCATCCGCTGACACGTCAACTCCCAAATATCTGAAAACATTTACTTCTTCCATAATCCCTCTCTCCAATGTGATATCCAATTTTTCTTTATTTAAATCGTTTGATACCCTCATCACCTTACTCTTATCTATGTTCACTTTTAACTTTCTACCTTTACACACTCTCCCAAACTCGTCCACTAACCTTTGCAACTTTTCTTTAGAATCTCCCATAAGCACAGTATCATCAGCAAAAGTAACTGTGTCAACTCCCATTTTGCATTTAATTCTCCATAATTTAATCCCACCCCTCTCCCAAACACCCTAGCATTTACTTCTTTTACAACCCCATCTTTTTTTTTTTTTTTTTCAACAAGTCGGCCGTCTCCCACCGAGGCAGGGTGACCCAAAAAGAAAGAAAATCCCCAAAAAGAAAATACTTTCATCATCATTCAACACTTTCACCACACTCATACATAATCACTGTCTTTGCAGAGGAGCTCAGATACTACAGCTGAGAAAAGTCCCTCCCAGCTGTCACTATCTCAGACCCCTCCTTTAAAGTGCAGGCATTGTACTTCCCATTTCCAGGACTCAAGTCCATCTATAAATATATTAAACAACCATGGTGACATTACACATCCCTGTCTAAGACCTACTTTTACCGGGAAGTAATCTCCCTCTCTCCTACACACCCTAACCTGAGCCTCACTATCCTCATAAAAACTCTTTACAGCCTTCAGTAACTTACTACCTATTCCATACACTTGCAACATTTGCCACATTGCTCCCCTATCCACTCTATCATATGCCTTTTCTAAATCCATAAATGCAATGAAAACTTCTCTACCTTTATCTAAATACTGTTCACATATATGCTTCACTGTAAACACTTGATCTACACATCCCCTACCCACTCTAAAGCCTCCTTGCTCATCTGCAATCCTACTCTCTGTCTTACCTCTAATTCTTTCAATAATAACCCTGCCATACACTTTACCTGGTATACTCAGTAAACTTATTCCCCTATAATTTTTACACTCTCTTTTATCCCCCTTCCCTTTATATAAAGGAACTATACATGCTCTCTGCCAATCCCTAGGTACCTTCCCCTCTTTCATTCATTTATTAAACAAAAATACCAACCACTCCAGCACTATATCCCCTCCTGCTTTTAACATTTCTGTCATGATCCCGTCAGTTCCAGCTGCTTTACCCCCTTTCATTCTACGTAATGCCTCACGCACCTCCCCCACACTCACATCCTGCTCTTCTTCACTCCTAAACGATGTTGTACCTCCCTGGCCAGTACATGAAATTACCGCCTCCCTTTTTTCATCGACATTTAAAAGTTCTTCAAAATATTCCTGCCATCTACCCAATACCTCCAGCTCCCCATCTACTAACTCCCCTACTCTGTTTTTAACTGACAAATCCATTCGTTCCCTAGGCTTTCTTACCTTGTTTATCTCACTCCAAAATTTTTTCTTGTTTTCAGCAAAATTTCTTGACAGAGCCTCTCCCATTCTTTCATCCGCTCTTCTTTTGCACTCTCTCACCACTCTCTTCACCTTTCTTTTACTCTCCATATACTCTGCTCTTCTATTAACACTTCTGTTTTGTAAAATATCAGAGAATAAACAAACCATGGAACAGGTGGGGTTTGAATCTATGGTGAGTGAGTCCTAAAAAACACTTGCCATGGGTTCAACCCCCCCCCGCTGTGTGGTTTGTTTGTTATTATGATTTGGTGAGTCATCAAAGAAGTACAAGAAACACAAACCTTGACAAGCTGGGGAGGAATATCTTCAAAGATCTGAGCTCTGGCAAAGCCAGCACAGTTGACCAACATGTAGATGGGTCCCAGATCTGCCTCAGCATCCTTAACTATGGATGCTATCTTCTCTGGATCTCCACTCAGATCACCTGTTGGGCAAAGCCAAATTCCACTACATATTAAGTCTTTTATAGTAGTAGGTTGGTAGTCAGCAACCACCCAGGGAGGTACTACCGTCCTGCCAATTGAGTGTAAAACGAAAGCCTGTATTTGTTTTACATGATGGTAGGATTGCTGATGTCTTTTTTCTGTCTTATAAACATGCAAGATTTCAGGTACGTCTTGCTACTTCTACTTACACTTAGGTCACGCTACACATACATGTACACCTTTATGTATACACACTCATCTGAGTTTTCTTTGATTTTATCTTAACCCTTTCAGGGTTATTGACGTACTAGTACGGCTTACGCCCTGGGGTTATTGACGTACTAGTACGCCTAAATTCTAGCGCCCTCAAATCAAGCAGAAACAGGCTGTTAGGCCTAGATGTGATAGAATGGGTCTGTGCGGTCAGTGTGCGCAGTATAAAAAAATTCCTGCACCACAGTGCATAATGAGGAAAAAAAAACTGACCGTGTTTTTGGTTTAAAACAGCGACTTTGCAGTCTATTTTCGTATGGTATTTATTGATGTATTCTCGTTTTCTTGGTCTCATTTGATAGACTGGAAGATATATTACAGAAATAGAGATGATTTTGATTGGTTTGACAAAGACAAGTACCTTGAAATTGAGTTCAAAGTAGCGAAAATGTTCGATTTTTGACGATGTTCAAGAGTAAACAAATCACACCATGCATCCAATACACATCAACTGGTGAGTCTAATATTCATGCACACGTGCTCTAATATTATTTATACCATTTATACAATGATGCAGTTGTATACATAACAGTAAATCTTCTAATTTTTTTGTGAGAATAAAAATTCAAAATGAAAAGCAAAAGTAATGTAAGAGGGGCCTGGAAACGTGACTAATGAACAGAGAAGACGTTATTTTAGTGCCAGAAATGTCTGCCTTGTTTATTCTGGACCCTATTTTGAAATTGGCATCGTTTGAAATTTGTGTGAAATTGGCCAAATTGCCATTTTCTGACCACTATTTTGGGTAGTTGTAATAGGTAAATAGGCGGTTTCTTGTACTCAATCGATAGAAGAAATAGAGTTCTAGCGAAATAGCTATAGTTTTAGTTGCCTGAAACATTGGAATTTGCCGAAAATAGGGCTCAAAGTGGGCGAAATCGCCGATGCGTAAGTGTCATGGCTGCCGCTAACTTCACGAAAGCATAATTCCGTTAGTTTTCGATCAAATTTCATAATTTTTGTGGCGTTATGATCGGAAAAAGATTCTCTATCATTTCATAAGAAAAAATAATTTTTTTTTTTTAAATTCTTGGACCCTGAGAACGAGTTTCGGAGACCCCCCTTGGACCCTGAAAGGGTTAATAGTTCTTGTTCTTATTGCTTTGCCTTTCATATCAATGGGGAAGTGGAATAAGAATCTTTCCTCCGTAAGCCATGCGTGTTGTAAAAATCAACTAAAATGCCGAGAACAATGGGCTAGTAACCCCTTTTCCTGTATAGCTTACTAAAAAGAAAAAGAAAAAAACTGTCAAAGTGGGATGTTTGAATGTGCGTGGATGTTGTGCGAATGATAAGAAAGAGATGATTGTAGATGTTATGAATGAAAAGAAGCTGGATGTCCTGGCTTTAAGTGAGACAAAGCTGAAGGGGGTAGGAGAGTTTCAGTGGGGAGAAATAAATGGGATTAGGTCAGGGGTTTCAAATAGAGTTAGAGCTAAAGAAGGAGTGGCAATAATGTTGAATAATCAGTTATGGCAGGTAAAGAGGGAATATAAATGTATAAATTCAAGGATTATGTGGAGTAAAATAAAGGTTGGATGTGAAAAGTGGGTTATAGTAAGTGTTTATGTACCTGGGGAAGAGAAGTGTAGAGGAGAGAGAGAGATTTTGGGAAATGTTGAGTGAGTGTGTGGGGAGTTTTGAACCAAGTGAGAGAGTAATTGTGGTTGGGGATCTTAATGCTAAAGTGGGTAAAAATGTTGTGGAGGGAGTAGTAGGTAAATTTGGGGTGCCAGGGGTAAATGTAAATGGGGAACCATTAATTGAGCTATGTGTAGAAAGAGGTTTGGTAATAAGTAATACATATTTTATGAAAAAGACGACAAATAAATATACAAGGTATGATATAGCACGTAAGAAAAGTAGTTTGTTAGATTATGTATTGGTGGATAAAAGGTTGATGGGTAGGTTTCAGGATGTACATGTTTATAGAGGGGGCAACGGATATATCGGATCATTATTTAGTTGTAGCTACAGTTAGAGTAAAATGTAGATGGGACAAAAAGAAAATGGCAACAGCAAGTAAGAGAGAGGTAAAAGTGTATAAACTAAGGGAGGAGGAAGTTAGGGTGAGATATAAGCAACTATTGGCAGAAAGGTGGGCTAGTGCAAGTATGAGTAGTGGGGGGGTTGAAGAGAGTTGGGATAGTTTTAAAAATGCAGTATTAGAATGTGGGGCAGAAGTTTGTAGCTATAGGAGGGTGGGTGCAGGAGGAAAGAGGAGTGAGTGGTGGAATGAAGAAGTAAAGGGTGTGATAAAAGAGAAAAAGGTAGCTCATGAGAGGTTTTTACAAAAACAGAAGTGTTAATAGAAGAGCAGAGTATATGGAGAGTAAAAGAAAGGTGAAGAGAGTGGTGAGAGAGTGCAAAAGAAGAGTAGATGAAAGAATGGGAGAGGCTCTGTCAAGAAATTTTGCTGAAAACAAGAAATTTTTTTGGAGTGAGATAAACAAGGTAAGAAAGCCTAGGGAACGAATGGATTTGTCAGTTAAAAACAGAGTAGGGGAGTTAGTAGATGGGGAGCTGGAGGTATTGGGTAGATGGCGGGAATATTTTGAGGAACTTTTAAATGTTGATGAAAAAAGGGAGGTGGTAATTTCATGTACTGGCCAGGGAGGTACAACATCGTTTAGGAGTGAAGAAGAGCAGGATGTGAGTGTGGGGGAGGTGCGCGAGGCATTACGTAGAATGAAAGGGGGTAAAGCAGCTGGATCTGACGAGATCATGACAGAAATATTAAAAGCAGGGGGTGATATAGTGTTGGAGTGGTTGGTATTTTTGTTTAATAAATGTATGAAAGAGGGGAAGGTACCTAGGGATTGGCAGAGAGCATGTACAGTGGACCCCCGAGTATTGTAATTAATCCGTTCCAGGAGCTAGTACTTAACACGAAGTTTACGAAATTCGAACCATTATTTCCCATAAGAAATAATGTAAATACAATTAATCCGTTCCACAAAAAAATATTCACATATATAATAATTAAAAACAATATATATATATATATACATTTACTTACCTTTATTGAAGAGTTGCAGGCATCTGGAAGATAGAGTAATGAGTAATGAAGGTCCTCTTGGGCATTTTCTTCCAAAACAGGCCTGTTTCATCACAATTAAACACTTGTTGGGGGAGGAATTCTTCAGCCTCTACGAAGGGAAATCCCCTCTCCCTGCATGCCTGCTACACTCCCTGCATGCCTGCTACACTCCCTGCATGAATGCTACACTCCCTGCATGCCTGCTACACTCCCTGCATGCCTGCTACATTCCCTGCATGCCTGCTACACTCCCTGCATGCCTGCTACACTCCCTGCATGTCTGCTACACTCCCTGCATGAAAGCTACACTCCCTGCATGCCTGCTAAACTCCCTGCATCAATGCTAAACTCCCTGCAACAATGCTAAACTCCCTGCATGCCTGCTACACTCCCTGCATGCCTGCTACACTTCCTGCATGCCTGCTACACTCCCTGCATGAATGCTACACTCCCTGCATGAATGCTACACTCCCTGCATGAATGCTACACTCCCTGCATGCCTGCTATACTCCCTGCATGCCTGCTACACTCCCTGCATGAATGCTACACTCCCTGCATGAATGCTACACTCCCTGCATGAATGCTAAACTCCCTGCATGAATGCTACACTCCCTGCATACCTGCTAAACTCCCTGCATGGCTGCTACACTCTCTGCATGAATGCTAAACTCCCTGCATGAATGCTACACTCCCTGCATACCTGCTAAACTCCCTGCATGGCTGCTACACTCCCTGCCTGAATGCTAAACTCCCTGCATGAATGCTAAACTCCCTGCATGCCTGCTACACTCCCTGCATGAATGCTACACTCCCTCCATGAATGCTACCACAGGGGTGCCACTAGGAAGCTTCTTTGGACCCATGGTGACTTATTTCACAGTGACAATCACTAAAGCACCAAAAAAAACACCAAATGTAGTGTGAATGTTTGAAAGAGCGCGCTAGGTAATGTTCTCTCAATGGTAAACAACGCTTCACTGGCGGCGTCCCGCGCAGGCGCGGAGCAGGCGGACAGGTCTAATACGTTACGAAACACGAGTGGTTTTACGATTCTCGAAATCGTAAAAAGCTTACAAAACACGATGTTTACGAAGTAAGAACCTTACAAAAC
Organism: Cherax destructor; assembly: GCA_009830355.1. Taxonomy (NCBI): domain Eukaryota; kingdom Metazoa; phylum Arthropoda; class Malacostraca; order Decapoda; family Parastacidae; genus Cherax; species Cherax destructor. Next base: position 5,424 of record WNWK01005530.1, on the reverse strand, counting down.
TCGGGGGTCCACTGTATAGTTCCTTTATATAAAGGGAAGGGGGATAAAACAGTGTAAGAATTATAAGAATTATAGGGGAATAAGTTTACCGAGTATACCAGGTAAAGTGTATGGCAGGGTTATTATTGAAAGAATTAGAGGTAAGACAGAGAGTAGGATTGCAGATGAGCAAGGAGGCTTTAGAGTGGGTAGGGGATGTGTAGATCAAGTGTTTACAGTGAAGCATATATGTGAACAGTATTTAGATAAAGGTAGAGAAGTTTTCATTGCATTTATGGATTTAGAAAAGGCATATGATAGAGTGGACAGGGGAGCAATGTGGCAAATGCTGCAAGTGTATGGAATAGGTAGTAAGTTACTGAAGGTTGTAAAGAGTTTTTATGAGGATAGTGAGGCTCAGGTTAGGGTGTGTGGGAGAGAGGGAGATAACTTCCTGGTAAAAGTAGGTCTTAGACAGGGATGTGTAATGTCACCATGGTTGTTTAACCCTTTGACTGTCGGAGACCCCTTTCTGAAACTGTCATTCTATGTCGGGAAATATTCGAAAAAAAAAAAATTATTTTTTCTTACCAAAATGTTAGGATTATTTTACTGATTGTTTTAAGCCTAAAAACAATTTTTTGCGATCAGTACTTACCGAGATATGGAGGCGTAAAGTTGGCAGAATATGAGCTGCGTATGGTAACATCGGCGAATTCCGCTGACTCGGTAAACTTCTGTTTACTTCCATTCGTAGATTTCTTGTTTTTTCACTATTTTCTTTTTTTATGTAACTTATGTGGCCTGTGAGACCACAGTAAGGTGCAATGTATATACAGTGGTCCCTCGGTTTTCGGTCATCTCCAAACTCGAACATTTATGTAAGTGTATTTTCGTAAGTGCTTTTGCAAGTGTATTTTTGGGGGTCTGAAATAGACTAACCTATGTGACATTATTTCTTAAGGAAGTAAATTCGTTTGGTAATGGCACTTGAGCAGCATTCTGGAAAGAATTTTCGGCGAAAACCAAGGGTCCACTGTATATACACTCGTTTGTACCACAATAACTGCACAAACATTAGTATGTTTATCTTGTTTACAAATCTTGTTTACACAAACAATGACAAAAAATGTTCATTACTATTGTTCTATAATATATATACATATGTACACTCACTGAACACTTTCCTAGAACTCCTGCAGCTTGTGGAACTCTGAAACATGGGTATATGCACAGTGGTACTTTACACTCCTCACACATAAAACGAGTGTCTGCGTGTTTGTGGGCGTTTTGTGGTATGTTTACAGACAAAACACCTCTTCTGAGCATTTTTCTTGAGAGTAGTAGCAGGCACTTGTATGGGGTAGTGATCACCAGGCCTCAGACGAGAGGGCATGTGTTGATAATTTCGTGGGCGCTGGTCTATTGCAGGTGTTGCTCCTTGGTACTTGAATATTATTTGTCTGATGACTGACAAACAAAATTCACCATATTTGGGTTTGTTGTTGGTCTTCAACTTATACATGTTATAAGCATTCAGCATGGAAATGTCAAGAAGATGGAAAAAGAGTTTTATGTACCACTTATAACTTTTGCGTACACAATCAGCAAACCCAATCTGCATGTCACATTTGTCCACTAAGCGCATATTGAGGTTGTAGTCCATCACAGCTGCAGGTTTTAGAATGGGTTCATTGGTCTCTCTATTCTGTCTTCCACTGTCTACCATTTCATGTCTGTGAACTGATGTCAACAATGTGACATCACGTTTGTCTTGCCACCGAAATGCCATGATATCATTGGCAGCAAACACCTGCACTTCACCTCTACGAGTGCCAGCGTCAAACCTAGGCATATGTTTACGATTTGCACGCACTGTGCCACACACGTCTGTCATGTTCACTCGCAAGAAATCACTGATTAAAGGGCTCTTGTACCAGTTATCAGTATATAATATATGCCCCTTACCAAGATATGGTTCCATCATTGTTCTAAGCACATCACTAGAGATACCCAATAACTTCATGGTATCTCTCAATGTATTACTGCCAGTGTACACAATTAGATCCAGAACCAGACCACTTTTGCAATCACACAGTACAAACAACTTTATACCAAAGCGTTTCCTCTTGCTTGGTATATACTGCTTGAATGACAGTCTGCCTTTGAACAAAATCAAAGACTCATCAATAACAAGCTTCCTGAAGGGATAAAAATACATACAGCACTTTTGTTTCAGGTACATGAACACATTCCCGATCTTATATAACCTGTCGTTTCTGTCAGGCCTGCTTTTATCAGAAAAGTGAAGCATACGCAACAGTATCAAAAAACGATTCACTGGTATAATATCACTAAAACCTGGGGTTGAAATCAGGCGTTCTGTCGACCAGTATGTGGTGACAGTGTGCTTATAAACATGTGGCATAAGAATTATTGTGGCAAAGAACAGGTACATCGCTGCCACAGTTGTGTCCTTCCACTGGTGTAGCCGTGACCTTGGTGAAAGAAATGTGTTTGCCATGGTGTACTCATAGTATGTGTTGCTTTCCCTGACAATAATGTCCATCAGGGGTTCATCGAAGAATAACTCAAAGCATTCTAGTTCAGTAGCATTGTTCCCAAGTGTACACGATGGCCGTATTCCACTTTGTGCTTCATCAAAGTCATGGGGATTGGGAACAAAATTGTCACCTTGCTGCCAATCCCAGATGCGGTCTGCTGGTGCGTACTGGATATTGACAGGTGGTTGTGGTTGTGCAGGTTGTGGTTGTGCAGGTTGTGGAAGTGTGGGGGTGGTTGATGGTGGTTGTGCTGAGTTAGCAGCGTGGGTAGCAGCGTGGCCCGCTCGTGGTGGCACATGACTCATGCCACCGCCAACACCACCACTACCACCACCTGCCCCACGCACATTACGCATCCCCATTGTAACAATATCGTCATCTTCACTATCAATTCGTGGTGTAGGGCCAAGAGATGTACTCCTTTTCCTTGGAATAGCATATGGCACACTACCAGAATGCATGTTGCGTCGTACATACTGCCGCTTCACTGGAGAATACTCTCCCTCACTGTCACCACTAGAACTGCTTTCAATAGCTTTGAAATCACTGTCATCATCACTTACACTGCTCACATCAGAATCTTCTACACGTTGAAATAGTTTCCTCTTTCGTTCTGGTACAGGTGAACGTGAATGAGACGGCCCAGCACCAGATGTGGACGGTTGTGGGTCATCTGGGTTTTCATCACTAATTATGTTATCCTGGGCACTGCTTTCGGTCACACCCTTTTGAAAACCATGGAATTCACTTTCACTGGCACTTCCATCGCTGTTAGAACTATCACTTGGGAAGAGAAGGCCTCCAATTCGCCGGGGAGTGAGGTACTTCTTACCGCCAGGCATGGTGAACAAGGACTACAAACATGGCGCTCCCACAATGCACCACTGGGTCCCCGATTTTTTTCATACTGCGCACACCCACCACGCAGACCCATTCTCTCACATGTAGGCCTATCAGCTTTCTCCCGCTTCATTTGAAGCCGCTAGAATTTAGGCGTATATATACGTCCGAAACATTGGCTCGTAAGACGTATATATACGTCCGAAACAGTCAAAGGGTTAATTTATTTATAGATGGGGTTGTAAAAGAAGTAAATGCTAGGGTGTTGGGAGAGGGGTGGGATTAAATTATGGGGAATTAAATGCAAAATGGGAGTTGACACAGTTACTTTTTGCTGATGATACTGTGCTTATGGGAGATTCTAAAGAAAAGTTGCAAAGGTTAGTGGACGAGTTTGGGAGGGTGTGTAAAGGTAGAAAGTTGAAAGTGAACATAAGATAAGAGTAAGGTGATGAGGGTATCAAACGATTTAAATAAAGAAAAATTGGATATCACATTAGAGAGAGGGATTATGGAAGAAGTAAATGTTTTCAGATATTTGGGAGTTGACGTGTCAGCAGATGGGTTTATGAAGGATGAGGTTAACCATAGAATTGATGAAGGAAAAAAGGTGAGTGGTGGGTTGAGGTATCTGTGGAGACAAAAAACGTTATCCATGGAGGCAAAGAAGGGAATGTACGAAAGTATAGTGGTACCAACACTCTTATATGGGTGTGAAGCATGGGTTGCAAATGCTGCAGTGAGGAGGCAGCTGGAGACAGTGGAGATGTCCTGTCTAAGGGCAATGTGTGGTGTAAATATTATGCAGAAAATTCGGAATGTGGAAATTAGGTGGTGTGGAGTTACTAAAAGTATTTGTCAGAGGGCTGAAGAGGGGTTGTTGAGGTGGTTTGGTCATTTAGAGAGAATGGATCAAAGTAGAATGACTTGGAGAGCGTATAAATCTGTAGGGGAAGGAAGGCGGGGTAGGGGTTGTCCTAGAAAAGGTTGGAGGGGGTAAAGGAGGTTTTGTGGGCGAGGGGCTTGGACTTCCAGGAAGCATGTGTGACCGTGTTAGATAGAAGTGAATGGAGATGAATGGTTTTTGGGACCTGACGAGCTGTTGGAGTGTGAGCAGGGTAACATTTTGTGAAGGGATTCAGGGAAACCAGTTAATTGATTTAGTTGCACTTGAGTCCTGGAAATGGGAAGTACAATGCCTGCACTTTAAAGGAGGGTCTGAGATAGTGACAGCTGGGAGGACTATTCTCAGCTGTCGTATCTGAGCGCCTCTGCAAAGACAGTGATTATGTATGAGTGAGGTGAAAGTGTTGAATGATGATGAAGGTATTTTCTTTTGGGGATTTTCTTTCTTTTGGGTCACCCTGCTTCGGTGGAGATGGCGACTTGTTGGAAAAAAAAATTTTGTCTTGCTAAACAAAATATATGAGTAATGCAACATATTATAAATAACTGGGTAGTTAAAATAATGTACAGTATAGCACTACATAGCATAATCACAGTGAAATTTAAGAGCACAAAGGGCACCCAGATTGGTAAATGCATTAAGAATGAAATACAAATAATGTAAAGTGACAGTATTTCTTTGAAAATAAATCTATAGGTTTATTTTCCAAAAAATATATGAAGAATGCAGGACAAAATAGTACTTTTCAAATATAGATTTGTAAAAAAATAAATTTATCTACATGCCAAAAGAAACCAGAAAATCTTTACCGGAAAAGTACTGGACTTTACCACCACTTGCAACTCTGGAAATAACGGCGGCAATCTCAACTTGGGCCTTTATCAGTTTGCCGACATCTCTTGCTACCAAAGTAACACTTGCGCCTCTGGCAGCAACATCAAGGGCAACACTCAGCCCTATTCCACTAGAGCCTCCAGTTACCTACAATAGTATAAGAAAAATATGGAACTTTTTCCACAAGCAAAATGTTTTAAAACAGCAGAAATGAACTTAAGATAATCTTCATCCATACGATACAATAAATGGACAGAGCACAAGCTTATTACTCCTAATGTAGTTACAAATAATATATAA